>QRFJ01003901.1:0-75673 GCA_006176705.1 Cocos nucifera
TCTTTAGTCGCTACATATGATGTACCCTGTTCTAACTATCGAGCAAAAACGTGAATGCCAAACGACCTCAGGCCCGGGATGTCCAAATGTAGTATCTATGGCCCTGAGATTAGGTCATATAGCAGAATATACGGATCAACAATTTGGAGAAAATGGCTTATTGAGTCATTGACTTTCCAAGTTACAAACTTGTGAATCCTTCTATGGCAAAAGACTAAACTCCCTTTTGTGGAAATGGGGAGAGGGCCACATCTCTTGCCTAGTACATACTGATGTGTGCGGCCCATTTGATGCGTCGGCTAGAGGAACTTTGTCTAATTCTACTTTACCGATGATTATCTTGGTATGGTATGTGTATCTTATGAGACACAGTCTGAAGTTGGAAAGTTAAAGAATTTAGACATGAAAGTAGAAAGAAACAGAAACCATTAAGGTTCTGTCAGATCGAGGAGGTGAATACCTTAGTCAGGAATTCTTGATATCTCAAGGAAATGGCATAGTCTCTCAATGGACTCCACCGAAATCCTCAATTAATGGGGTTTAGAAGGAGGAACGGATCTATTAGATATGTTGTATCCATGATGAGCTTCACAGACCTCCCTATTTTTTTGGACACCATTGTTAACTACATATCTTTTACTGAATAGGGTTTCCTCTAAAACCTTTCCTACCACACCTATGAGATATGCACGGTAAGGAACAAGTCTGAGTCATCTCAGAATTTGGGGTTGTCCGGCTCATTTCAAAAGACAACAAGCGGAAAGTTAGACTTAGGTCCTTTAGAGCTCTATTATAGGATACCTTAAAGAGTTATTAGGATATATTTATAATTCAGAAGACAATAATTGATTGTGAGTCCCATGCCATTTTCTTAAAAATATTATTCAAGATGCGCATTGGAAAACAGATCAGCTGAGGGAAAGTCTCACAAGCAGAACTGAGCTAAGGACCTAGTGAACCAAATCAGGTGAGCCAATAAACATTAACCTCCTCCACCTCGTAGATCGGAAAGAGTTTTCCCCTGAAGATACTTAGGTATTGTTTCAAAGAGAGTAAGGAAAATATTCCTCATGGTAATGGTGTCATGTGGGATGATCCCAAAACTACACAGGCGATATATATCGACTCTGAAATATGTAGAGGCAATGAAGTCAGAAATTGACTCGATGACTCAAACAAGTTGGACCTTGGTAATCCACCAAAGGTATAGTACCTATGGATGTAAATGGATCTCAAGAGAAAGATTGGTGCAGATGGATGTGGGAGACATTCAAGCTAGATTGGTGGCCAAAAGGTTATAGTCATGCTGAAGCGCATACTATCAGGATACCTTTTCCCAGTTGCTATGCTAAAATCATCCGCATATTGCTTGCTTTGCAGCCTATTTGATTACGAAATATGGAAATGGAGTGAAAACGGCGTTCTTGAATGGATATCTGAAGAAGATATCTATATGACATAGCCCTAGTTTCACATCCAGTGATACTGATCACAAGTTTGCAAGCTGCAAAGGTCCATATATGGACTTAAGCAAGCATCTCGAGCTGAACACTCGTTTCAATGATGTGATCAAAAGTTTTGCTTTCATCAAAAATGAAGAGGAAATCAGTATTTTCAAAGGTCAGTGGACGCTGTTGTCTTCCTCGTATTGTACGTGGATGACATCCTCCTTATTGGGAATGATATTCCCATGCTGACTTCAGTAAGGTGGTTGTCTACAAGAAATTCTCCATGAAGACCTAGTGAAGCATCCTTTATTCTAGGAAATTAAGGTCTATAGAGATAGACCGATAGGATGCTAGATCTTTCATAGAAGATGTATCATAGAGAAAGTCTAAAGAGGTTTAGATGGAAAACTCTAAGAGGGGATAATACCCTTCAGACATGATTCATCTCTCCAAAAGATGTGCCCACATACCTGAGGAAATAGAATGCTGAGCAAGATCCCTTATGCTTCTGCAATAGGACCTCATGTATGCCATGTATGTAACGACCTATTATAGCCCATGTGTGGTTCACAGCAAATATCAGCAAATCTCAGGTGAAGAAACTGGACTTCTTGAAATGTATTCTTAAGTACTTGAGAAGAACTAAGGATATTGAATGCTGTTTTGGTAACGGAGAACTCCTGGTCACAGGATTACAAGACTCGGACTTCATGTCCGAATATAGATGATCGATAGTAACATCTGGGAGTCTGTTTGTGTTGATGTGAGCTATCAGTTGGAAGAATTCCAAACAAATGGTGATAGCAGATTCCACCATGGAAGCAGAAATATATCGCTGCATCAGAAGCATGCGAAGGAAGCATTCTGGTACAAGAAGTTTGCTGCAGAAATCGAAGTATTGCACAGCATCAGATGTCATTCCTCTATACTGTGACAACAATGGCGCCTAGCCCTTGCTAAGGAGCCGAGGTCTCATCAGAAATCCAAGCATATTGAGTGGCGATACCACCTCATCCGCGAGAAGGGTTATGTCGAGGTCAAGAGAGTTAACTCCGCAGATAATGTGGCAGACCCACTTACAAAGCCGTTGGGCCAGCAGAAGATGAAGCCCACCTTGAGAAGATGGGACTTAGACTTGTAGCCAATTGGCTTTAGGACAAGTGGGAGATTTTAGATATTGTGCCTAGAAGCCCGAGAATTGGCTGGAGACACTTGTAATACACTTCTAGGCTCTAGGGGCAAAATTGTAATTTTGACTAAAATCAATAAATGGATTATTTTCTATCACATATGTGTATTTAGTGTCTGTGATACATCCTCTGAGTTAATGGTAATGATAATTCATATTTTCAAGAGTTGAAAATTTAAGACATGAATAATCATTATTAACTCATAAATTGCTCCTGACCATAGGATCATCACGAGGATGGTGATTGATCTGGAAGGTTGGTGTACAATCGCTTCTCTTTAGTTGATGAGTCTTGAGTCTACGGTGTAGAGACACCAGAGCGAGAGTACAGGTACTCGTTAGAGAACGAGGGCACTGAGCGTGACCACCTCGAGTAGTCATTAGGGAGTCTACCTTCTCGTCAATGACTGACTTGATGCTGCAGTAGTGTGTCTGGTTCTTTGACTTGAGATGCATCGGCAGTTCACCTTGAGGGTGTTTTAGTTTGACTACACCATTACTCGGTCTCCTAGCCATATGGAACCCTGAGGTGTATGTTGGCTATGACATGTTCATTGTAGGAACTGGATTGCATCAAGATGGAATCTATCTACCTCGGTGGTAGAGGAGTAGCCCTATGATGATCATGAGAATCAAGTCCAGAAATCCATGGCCATGGTAGAGTGAAATAATAGAAAGAGTTTCTATTTAGATTTTCACATTGGACTCGAATCGAATGATTACATCATATGACAGAGACTAGGGTTTGACGAGTTCACCTTAACCCTAATCTGATCGGGGCTCAAGATAGAAGAACTGAATCACACAGGTAGCTGCACCAAGAGGTTCGCATTCAGCTCTAATGGGTTGCCACCATATACTACTAGGTGTCACTGGTGGATTTTGGGAGCAATTAGAATGATTTAGATGATCGATCATTCTAGCTGTTCGAATCAGAAGAGTTCTGATCAATCGAAAGGAGTTTCGATGATGTCGATGATAGAGATCATGACATATCCCATTACCATACAGAACTGAACCTAACTGGGTCACACAAACAAGTGTTTGAATCTGGTGATCATCAATTGAACTGATCTAGTTCAATTGATCTGAATGAGATTCAATTAGGTTCAAGGAAATCGTGCTAGCACTCGATTGAACCTAACGTTCTTCTTTTGCTATCATAAATAAGTTGTCCTGTCTGAGCCAAAGGAGTTTGTGCTCAAACAGAGGCCTTCATATGGTCTGACAGGAGGTTGTCCAAGTCAGAAAAGGTTGTCTTATTTGTAAGACACTACCTGCCATTTTTGGTCGCCTGCCATTTCTTGTTCTTTGACTTTGGTCAAAAGTCTACCTTTGACTGGTCAAACATTGACCATTGACACTTTGACTTTTGACCACATGTCATGCACCTATTGGAGGGCTGGTGGGGGCCTGTCCCCCTACCAGAACCTGGCAAAGAGAAGGGCGCACGCCACCCTAGGCGTGTGCCCAAGTTGGAGGCGCCTAGGAGTCCTTGTTGGACAAGGACTCCATCTCCGTTTTGGATTCCAATTAGAGTTCTTCTAAGAACCAACTTTAACTAATCTTAGGCACCCTCTAAGGAGGAATCCAGGGGACTCTATTCCCACCAATCAGGTTTAGATCTGATTTCACAAAGGGTTGTGATTGGTTGGGAAGAAGAGGAGTTGGATCACAGCTAGTCTATAAATAAGACTCTGTATCTAACTCAGATTGTATGAGATAGAGAGATATGATGAGATCATAGTTTCTCCACACCCCAAGGCTGCCTCTCCCCTCCTTCTCCATGCCATAGTCTCTTCTCCCCTTGCTCTCCACGTCCAAAAGGAGTTTTGGACCTTGGTTGGTGCGATTCAGATCAAAGAAAGGCGATCAAAACAAGAAGACTGCGCTGCTGCAAAGGACGACTGCTCATCTTCAAAAGAGTTTTGAAGATCCTCCAGATCAGATTCTGATCTGATTTTTGGAGGTGTGATAGAGAAGAAGAGGATCTCCAGATCCAACCCGAGTGGATATCGGTAGAGGCCAGGCGCTTGCGTGGCTAAGATCCAGAACCTTCTGCTGCAAACAGGATCATCAACAGGGTAATAGGATTACCCAGATCAGGTAAATTAAATTTGATTTAATTTATCCTTTAATTTTATTTTATTAAAATAATAAGAATCAGATCTGAAATATATCAAGATCTGATTGGGATCAAGAGAAAAATTTTTGAAATATATCTCTTGATCTGATCAGATCTGAACGAACCTGGACCGGGAAATCAGGATTTTTCTTCAGTATCCACTCAGGTAGGATCTAGAGATCTTCTCTTTCTCAATCAATCTTCTAAAAATCAGATCTAGATCTGATCATGAAGGTCTTCAAAAACTCTTTTGAAGAACAATCATTATCTCTTGCAGTAGTGCTGCCTTCTTCCTTTTCTATCGCATTTTACTTGCTTGAATCACACCTAACTCGTGCCCAAAACCTCTTGGGTGTGAAGTGGAGAGAGAGGACTAGAGGGTGGCATGGAGAAGGAGGAAGAAAAGCTTTGTGGCATGGGCTAAGGGTAGAAGCTCTAATGCTATGCGTAGATAGGGTTTATATAGATCCTGCTGCGCCATGCAGTGCCACATCATCCCAATCAATCACGATCCTTTGTGCAATCAGATCTAAATCTGATTGATGGGATGACATCATCTGATCAAATCAGATTAGTGTCCCTCAAAACTCTCCTTAAATGATGCCAAGACTGGGTCAAACAAGTCTTCTTGGGCCATCTAGTTTGATTCCCTAAAGCAACTGGAGTTCCATCTGTATGGGACTCCAAATCTTATCCTCATGGGGTGCATGCCTCCCTAGGCGTGCTTCCCTTGCTTGTCTGCTTTTTAGTACGAGGACAAGGGCTAAGGTTCTCTCCTATGGGTGCATGACACATGGGCAGATGTCTAAGTGTCAAAGGTCAACATTTGACTAAAGTCCAAAGACAAGATTTAGCAGGTGATAAAAAATGGCAGGTGCTGTCTCAAAGTTATTTCATAAATTAAGACAACCCTTTTCTAACCAGGACAAGCTTCAGTCAAACCAAGTAAAGGTTCCTAAGTGAGTCCAAACATATTTGGCTCAGTCAAGATAAGTTTTAATGATTGTTGAACGAGAACATTAGGCTCAATCGTGTGCTAGTATGATTTCCTTGAACCTAATTGAATCTTATTCAAATCAATTGAACTAGGTTAATCCAATTGATGATATCCAGATCCAAACCCTTGTTTGTGTAATCCAGTTAGGTTTAATTCCATATGGTAATGAGATATATCATGATCTCTATCATCGACATCATCGAAACACCTTCCGATAGATCAGAACTTTTTTGATTCAGACAACTAGTATGATCGATCATCTAAATCATTCTAATTGCTCTCAAAATCCATCAGTGACACCAGCAGCATATGGTAGCAATCCATCAGAACTGAAAGTAAACCTCTCGATGTAGTTTCCTACGTGATTAAGTTTCTCTATCTTGAGCCCCAACCAAATTAGAGTTAAGGTGATCTCGTCAAACCCTAATATCTATCATATGAATTAATCATTCGATTCAAGTCCAATGTAAAAATCCTAATAGAAGCTCTTTCTATTATTTCACTCTGCCATGGCCATGGGCTTTATGAACTTGATTCTCATGATCATCATAGGGCTGCTCCTCTTCTATCGAGGTAGATAGATCTCCTATTGGTGCAATCCAATTCCTATAATGAACATGCTATAGCCAACATACACCTCAGGATTCTGAATGGCTAGGAGACCGAGTTATGGTGTAGTAAAACTATAACACCTTCAAGGTGAACTATCGATGCACCTCAGATCAAAGAACCAGATACACCACTATAGCTTCAAGCCAGTCATCGATGAGAAGGTAGACTTCCTCATGACTGCTCGAGGTGGTCATGCTCAGTGCCCTCATTCTCTAATGAGTACCTGTACTCTCACTTCGGTATCTCTACACCATAGGCTTAAGACTCATCTATCCTAAAAAAATGATCATACACCAACCTTTCAGATCAATCATCATCCTTATGATGATTCTACGATCGGGAGCATTTTATGAGTTAATAATGAAAATTTATGTCTTAAATTTTCAACTCTTGAAAATATGAACTATCAATGCCATTAACTCAAGGGATGTATCATAGACACTTTCAAATACACATTATGATAAAAGATAATCTATTTTATTATTTATAATTAAAATTAAAATTTTTTTCTTAGAAGTGTATTATAAGTGTCAACCAATCTGGCTTCTAGGGCACACATATCCAACAAACTCCTACTTGACCTAAAACTAATTGACTACAAATCTAAGTTCCATCTTCTCAAGGTGGGCTTTGATCTTCTGCTAGCCCAACGACTTTGTGAGTGGGTTTGCCGCATTATCTGCAGACTCGATTCTCTTGACCTCAACGTAACCTTTCTCAAGGTAATCATGGATGAGGTGGTATCGCCGCTTGATGTCCTTGGATTTTTGGTGAGACCTCACCTCCTTAGCTAGGGCTATGGCACCATTATTATCGTAGTACAGAGGAATGGCATCTGATGGCATCACTCCGATCTCTGTAGCAAACTTCTTATACCAGAATGTCTTCTTCATGCTTCTGACGCAGCGATGTACTCTGCTTCCATGGTAGAGTCTGCTATTACTATCTGCTTGGAACTCTTCCAACTGATAGCACCACCATTACACACAAACAGACTCCCAGATGTCGACTTTCGATCATCTATATCAGACATAAAATTCGAGTTTGTATACCCTTAGACTTGGAGTTCTCCATTACCAAAAATAAATAACATATCCTTAGTTCTTCTTAAGTACTTAAGGATACATTTCACAGAAGTCCAGTATTCTTCACCTAGATTTGATTGATATTTGCTCGTGATACTCACAACATGGGCTATATTAGGTCGTATACATAACATGGCATACATGAGGCTCCCTATTGCTGAAGCATAAGGGATCTTGCTCATGCGTTCAATCTCCTAAGGTATGTTGAGACATATTTTTTTGGAGAGATGAATGCCATGTCTGAAGGGTACTAGTCCCCTCTTAGAGTTTTTCATGCTAAACCTCATTAACACTTCCTCTATGTACATCTTCTATGAAAGATCTTGCATCCTATTCGGTCTATCTCTATAGATCTTAATTTCTAGAATGAAGGATGCTTCTCCAAGGTCTTTCATGGAGAATTCTTTAGATAACCACATTTTAACTGTGGTCAATATGGGAATATCATTCCTAATAAGGAGGATATCATCCACGTACGATACGAGGAAGACAATAGCGGTCCCACTGATCTTTTTGAAAATACATGGTTCCTCCTCGTTCTTGATGAAATCAAATAATTTGATCACATCATTAAAATGAGTGTTCTAGCTCCGAGATGCTTGCTTAAGTCCATATATGGACCTTTGCAGCTTGCATACTTTGTGGTCAGAATCACTGGATGTGAAATCTAGTGGCTATTCTATATAGATATCTTCTTCAAGGTATCCATTTAAGAACGTCGTTTTCACATCCATTTTCCATATTTCATAATCAAAATAGGCTGCAACAGTAAGCAATGTGCGGATGAATTTTAGCATAGCTACTGGTGAAAAGGTATTCTGATAGTCAATGGCTTCACGCTGACTATACCCTTTTGCCACTAATCTAGCTTTGAATGTCTCCACATTTTCATCTGCACCAATCTTTCTCTTGTAGATCCATTAACACCCAATAGGTACTATACCTTTAGGTGGATCTACCAAGGTCCAGACTTGATTTGAGTACATCGAGTCAATTTCTGACTTCATTGCCTCTAACTATTTCTTGGAGTCGATATCCAATATCGCCTTGCCATAGATTTTGGGATCATCACCATGAACCCCATTACCTACGAGGAATATTTTCTCTACTTTCTTTGAAATAGTACCTAAGTACCTCTCAAGGGGATGGAAAATTCTTTTCGATCTACGAGGTGGAGGAGGTAGTGATTGTATTGGCTCAACCTGATTTGGTTCCATAGGGTCCTTAGCTCATTGCTCTTGTGAGACTTTCCCCTCGAGCTTGATCTGCTTTCCAATGCCGCCATCTTGAATAAATTATTTTTTAAGAAAAATGGCATACCGACTCACAATCATATTGTGGTCTTCTGAAATATAGAAATAATATCCTAATGACTCTTTAAGATATCCTATAAATCGAGCTCTAAAGGATCTATAATCTAACTTATCCGCTTGTTGTCTTTTGATATGAGTCAGACAACTCCAAATTCTGAGATGACTCAGACTTGATTTCTTACCATGTCATATCTCATATGGTGTGGTAGGAATAGTTTTAGAGGAAACCCTATTCAGTAAACATATAGTAGTTAACAGACTATGTCCTAAAAAAATTTAGGGAGGTCTGTGAAGCTCATCATGGATTGGATCATAACTAATAGGATCCGGTTCCTCCGTTCTAAAACTCCATTCAATTGAGGTATTTCAGGTGGAGTCCATTGAGAGACTATGCCATTTTGCTTGAGATACTACAAAAATTCCTGACTAAGGTATTCACCTCCTCGATCTGATCGAAGAACCTTAATGGATTTTTCAGTTTGCTTTTCAATTTCATGTCTGAATTTCTTAAACTTTTCAAAGGCTTCAGACTTGTGTCTCATAAGATACACATACCATACCAAGATAAATCATCGGTAAAGAATATGAAGTAGTCAAAGTTGCCTCTAGCCGACGCATCAAATGGGCCGCACACATCAGTATGTACTAGGGCAAGTAGTTCCATGGCCCTTTCTCCATCTCCTACAAAAGGGAGCTTAGTCATTTTGCCATGAAGATATGATTCACAAATTGGATATGACTCGAAAGTCAACGAACTCAATAGCCCGATTTTCTCTAATTTGTTAACCCTATCTTCTGCTATATGACCTAGCCTTAGGTGCCATAGATACCTAGCGTTTGGACTATCCCTGGGTTATTTTGATCTTATGGCATTTATATTTTGCTCGATATTAAAGATAGATACATCAATATGTAACTGGTAGAGACCGTTAATGAGGAAATCACTTATAATTTTATTTCTTTCATAAAGAATATTACAACGGTCATTAAGAAAACTAATTACATAGCCTTCTTGTGCTAAACATGAAATAAAAATCAAATTTCTGCTTGTAGTAGGCACATAATAACAATCCCTAAGTACTAAATCTAAGTCAGATGGTAGTCGAAGAGGGTAGGTTCCCATGGCCACAGCAGCAACCCTTCGATATTTTCGATGCATAGGATCATCTCACCATCCCTCAGCCTCCTGCTATCCTCAAGATCCTGCATGGAAGTGCACAAATAAGCACTAGAACCAGAGTCAAGCATCCAACTGAATGCAGAAGAAACCTAAGGTTAGATTCAATAACCAGCATACCTCCAGAAGGACCTATCTCTTTCTTATTCTTTAGGGTGGCCAGGCTTGTAGGGCATTTCCACTTTCAGTGGCTGTCAATATTATAATGAAAATACTTTTCTTTATCAACGGCCTTCTTCTTTAGCTCTACCTTTTTTTTCTTTCCTCCTTTCGCCTTCTATTTTTTCACAGACTTCTTCTTCATTATAAACAATTTTCTTTTGGAGGAAGTTCATTCCATAGCAAGTACTGAGCCTTTAGAACCTAACCCTAGGTCTAACAAGTGTCAGCCAATCTGGCTTAAAAATGCCCTTAGAAGTGTATTACAAGTGTCAGCTAATCTGATTTCTAGGGCACACATATCTAACATAATCTAACCCTATGTCTAAACCAATTAATTGACCTAATCTCCACTAACCCATTTAACCCAATGCATTATGATTTATGTCTTAGGATCTTCAATTTACAATCCTAGAACCTAATCAAACAACTTACTAATTCTTAATTAAGTTTTGGGCTGAGGGTTGGGGTTTGATTTTTCAAAAATGATTTTCATGTTTGTAAAATATTTTTACAATATGGTTCTATCAACAAAGTTGCATGTTTGATTTATAATCAATATGCAAGTAAAACAAACATAAAACTACTTTAGATCTAATCTAAATAGGTTCATGTAATTGAAATAATTTTAATAATAATCAATCATAAATCTCTCTAGATCAAATCTAACACATTTATGATGATTGAAATCAGATTAAAATATTTTTAATCAGATCATAAAATCTCTTAGATCTAATCTAAAATTTTATGATCAATATTTTAGATCAGCACGTACCAGGATAATCTATTCACTATAAGGATAATGCCATCTTTGAGATAGAGGATCAATGGATCAATCCAGTTGGGCTCAGGATCTACTTGCATTATGGTCTGGGACTCCTCTAAACTCGGATGTTGAAGAACTTCAAAGAAAACCTCCTTTAGCAGTTCATTTGGAGCAAAAGTAGCTAGCTTGGATAGAAGGTCGGCCCTTGTATTTTCTACTTTGGGGATCTATTGAATGTCAAAACTACCAAAGATCGAGGTTAAACTTCTTACCTTGTCCAAGTGCTTCTTCACACTTTTCTTCCGAGCTTCATAGCTGCCATTGATCTATCCTACTATCAATTATGAGTCGCTGTGGACATTCATATGATTTGTACCCAATCCTTTGGCTATTCTTAGTCCTGCAATCAAAGCTTCATATTTCACTCCATTATTAGTTACAGGAAACTCAAAGCACCATGCATATTCTACCATAACTCCTTCCAGATTAATTAGACTCAAGCTTGCACTTGCTCTAGATGCATTAGACGAACCATCAACATATAAGATCCAAAAGTCTTCAAGAAGGTCCGCTTTATCTTCAGAGGAGCTTGACTACGAACTAGAAATGCCAATATCTCACTGCTCTGGTTCGGCTTCATCCGAGATGGTGTATTTTACTACAAAATCAACCAATATCTAAGCATTGATAAATGGCTGAGGTTGAAACTTGATGCCAAACTCCATGAGTTCAGTTACTCATTTTGCTATTTTTCTAGATCTTGCTAGCAAAGAACATCTTTTATTGGTTGATCTATAAGGAGTGTCATGGTGTGCCCTTGAAAATAGGGTCCGAGATTCCTGGCTACAATCAATAAAGAATAGGTTAGCTTTTTCAGTTTAGTATATCTTGTTTCTGCATCCCTCAAAATCTGACTTATGTAGTAGATCGACTTCTAAATTTTTGCCTGCTCTCTGATTAGGACTGCTTTGATAGCTATGGGAGACACTGCCAAATACAGGAACAACTCTTCTCTAGATTTGGGCTTGGCAAGGAGGGGAGGTGAGCTGACGTAATTCTTTAATTCCTCAAATGCTTGCTGATATTTAGAGGTCTAGTAGAAATTCTTTGGCTACTTTAATACATAAAAGAAGGATATGCAACATTCCACTGATCTCGAAATGAAGCGATTCAAAGTTGTAATTTTTTTGCAATAGGCATTGGACTTCCTTTATTGTCTTTGGGGCTATCATTTCTTGGATGGCTTGAATCTTTTTAGGATTTGCCTTAATCCCACACCTTGATACTATGAATCCTAAGAATTTTCTCAAAGTTACTCCGAAAGCATACTTGATTGGATTCAGTTTCATCTTGTACTTTTAGAGTGCGTTGAATATCTCCTCAAGGTCGGTAATATGATTGGTTGAAGATCAACTCTTGACAAGTATGTCATCCATGTAAACTCCATGTTGCAGCTAATTTGCTTCTTGAAGATCTTGTTCATCAGGTGCTGGTACATTGCATCAACATTTTTTAGTCTAAAGGACATAATCCTATAATAATGAAGACCATGATCAGTAAAAGCAATTTTTTTCTCATCTTCTAGTGCCATCTAAATTTAATTATAGCCAAAGAAGGCATCCATAAAAATGAGAAGCTCATGGCCCAAAGTTACATCCTTCGATTGATCAATTTTAGGTAGGGGGTAGCTATCCTTTGGGCAAACTTTGTTCAAATTTGTGAAGTCTATGCACATCTTCTACTTGCCATTCGTCTTCTTGATGAGAACCACATTGGCGATCCAATCTAGGTAAGAAACTTTCCAAATGAACTTGACCTTGTGGAGTTTATCAACCTCGTCCATAATCACCTCCTACCATTCGGGTGCAAAGCTATGCTTCTTCTACTTCATGGATCAGCATTTGAGATCCATACCTAGGCGATGTTCTATTACTTCAGCATCAATCTTGGGCATATCTGTAGGTATCCAAGCAAAGATGTTGGCATTCCTTTATAGGAAGGCAATGAGTTGCTTTCTGACTTCTCCCAGGTTAGAGCCAATTTGATCAGTATGGTCTTTATTTCCATCATTTAAAGAGATTGCAATAAGATCATCAATTGACTCCCCCCGCTCTTTAGTTAGATCATCATGGGCTTCAAGTCCATCCATAGGATTGGATTTTGGTTGTCTTCCTCCTTGCAAAGTGATTGTGTAGCAATGATGCACCAAAGCCTGATCTCCTCTAACTTCTTCGACTCCATAATATATCGGAAACTTCATCTTCAAATAACAAGTTGATACCATAGCTTGGAG
The DNA here is from genome assembly GCA_006176705.1 of Cocos nucifera. Lineage (NCBI taxonomy): Eukaryota > Viridiplantae > Streptophyta > Magnoliopsida > Arecales > Arecaceae > Cocos > Cocos nucifera. Next base: position 13,165 of record QRFJ01003901.1, read on the forward strand.
TGCATTCAACCTAGTCGGCCCAAGATTGCATTGTAGGCAAAAAATCAATCGGGCTTAGACTGTTTTAGGTATCGACCTATCATAACTGATAAAGTAATTATTCCTTCAATTGGTATAGCATCACCAATGAATTCTATCAGTGGGGAGTTCATAGGTCCCAAGCGATTATCAGGTATAGACATTTTGGAGAAAGCATCATAAATTAAGATGTCAGTAGAGCTTCCATTATCAATCAAAATGCCGCATACATTATAGTCAGCAATATTTAGAGTAACTACAACTATGTTGTATGCAAAAACTGAACCCCTTGTATATCTTCTTCAGTGAAAGCGATGGATTCCTCAGTTCCCTACTTCTTCGCTCCCCCCGCTGATCCACTGGCCTCCACTTGTCAATATTCCCTAGCGATCATGTTGATGATTCCAAGTGGGGGCCGATCTTCTTATAGTTCATCCCTTCGACGTGGTTTAGGTTATGGCAGAGCTCTTGGCCGATCTTCTCTCCCTTCTGACCAATGTCCGAGGAATCAATCCAATCAAGCCTATCTAATCAACTCCTTCATCTCATCTTAGAGCTAGATGCGTTCTTTAGTATCATGACTGTAGTCACAATGGTACAGACAATACTTATTAGAATTGTGTTTGCTTGGATGAGACCACATCTTTTTCAGTCATGGCAGTTGCTCCTTAATTTTCATCAGCACTTGGGTCTTTGGAGTGTTAAGGAGAGAGTAGTTGTGAAATCTTTTGGAAAGGAGTTCTATCACATCCTTGGGTCCAAACTTCTTGGTCCATGAGCTCGTCGTGGAGTTTGGGCTCGTCTATGCTCTAGAGGGATTCTAGAGCACAGCCAAGCTTCACTTGGTTTTTTCATAAGTGCGGGCTTACTGGACTCATCCACCTGCCATTCTCCTATGGCTTCATCATCTTTATGTTTGAAAGCTTCTTCAGCTTGAGCATAGCCCTCAGCCTGAGCTAGCATGTTGGCAAAGTCTCAGGGGTACTTCTTCTATAGGAAGAAGAGAATGTTATTCCTCTAGAGGCCATCCTTCAGTGTGGCCATAGCAATTAATTGGTCCAAGTTTCGGACCTTTAAAGTAGCAGTATTAAAATGACTGACATAAGCTCGAATAGACTCTCCTTCCTTCTACTTGATGTTAATGAGGGAGCCTGAACCTTGTCTCTAACACTGGTTGCTAATGAAATGAGCCATAAATTGGTGGCATAGCTGATCAAAAGAGTAGATGGTACTCGATTTGAGGCTCGAGTATCAATTTCTTGCTACTTCCTTTAAAGTGGAGGAGAAGGCTTAGCATGGAATGACGTCAGGTGCATCATGGAGTAGCATCATAGTCCTCAAGGATTCAAGACAGTCGATGGGGTTCAAGGTCCCATCATAACTTTTAAATTGAGAGAGTTTGAAGTTTAGTGAGTCAGACTCCTACATGATCAGGGTAGAGAATAGAGGATCGATGCAAATATCATCATTACAGACAGGGGTAGCATGATGGAGTTCCTCAATCTGCTAGTTCATTTTTTGAAGCTTCTGATTGAGAATATCATCTCGATAATGACTTGAAGGATAGTCGGTCGAATAGAAGCAAAGATCTTCCAAGGTTAGAATCATGGTTGAAATAAGGCTATCCATTCTCTATTGTTCTCTTTCAGGATTTACATGTATACTTGTCCTGATGGACCTTCCTAGCATTGGATCTCGATGCTCCGATGATGGTTTTTCTGGTGATACTGGTGCCAAAACCTATTGTATGGCCTGCACTACTTCTGTGAGGCTCCTAACCTACTACATCAGCAAGTTGAACTACTCTAGATTCATCGCTACTATCGATGGAGGAGGCTGAGGTGTAGGCAATGAAGTCGGGATGGGCTAATCTGCCAGTTCTGGGTTGGATCTGATGGCAAAGATGAGGGATCGACAAGAACGTGCCTTCCTAGGTGGCATCTTGCTTATAGCGAAAGAAAGATCGGTAGAAAAGTAAAGAATGAAGACTGGGAGAAGGAGAGGACTGCTTTTGATTGAGTGCTTCTTTTGGAACAAGGGCTCAGTGATCCCTTCCTCTTGCATTAATCCTATTGGTGCAGAAAATGGATGGATACCGAACTTCGCTGAAGTTGGTGGAGATAAGGTTGCCGATGAGACCTACAAGATGAAGTCCTGGCTGGAGATGGCTCTGGTAGGATCCTCCGATAGTCAAGTTAGTTCTCTAGCCAACAAGAATGGAGTACTCAGGAGGCTAGAGAGGAGAATGTTGAACTTGTCAGATTCTTTGAAAGAGTTTGGTTGGGGTAGGATATGATGAGGGTAACTTGGCTGGGCGAGGTTCCTGCTGCAAAATTAACATACTGTATGCCATAAAGGAATTCGGCCACATAAGGGTTCTGCCATACATAAAATTAGTGGATGTTAAGATTCAATCCTTGACTAGGCTCTATTGTCATTAGGACTGGAGTCGATTATCATGTCCTTTGTTGTTCAAGTTTGTCCAGAAGGGATTCGTCATACCCTGAAGGAGTTTGGCAATTGCTGATAAAGGGAGAATTGTTTCCACTAAGAAATTCATCCCGCATACACGACTTGAAGATAAACCCCTTTGAGCTAAACCAATTCAATTAATATTCAGCCACAACTATTGCAAAACTCGATGAAATCATATCAAGTTTGGTCATCTTGGACATCGGCTAGGGTTGTTTTATCCTAACACTTGTCCCCCTACTTCCGAGTTTGAACATTGAATGGAGTACCAAAATAACAATTGCCAAAGTCCTTTGCTATTTCCCACCTTAGAAGGTGTAAAGTTTTGGCCTTTTCATTCAGTGCCAAAGCTTCCTTAATGATTGAATGATTTGAAATGATCGCGGCACTCAAATTTTTCTCCTAGCACGGCACTCTAAGTATGACATCATTATTGCCTTATCAGATGTCGGTTATGAGTGGGCCACATGGCAAGTGGGGGGTGGTTGGAGAGGATCGGCAATCATAACCTCCCATATTTTTTTCTGACTATTTAAGCCCCTCCTCACCCAACTTTCTTCCTCTACTTGGCTCTACCTTCCTCCTTTTGTTTTCTTCATCTTCTCTAGGCATTTCATTCTCCCTTCACCATTACTTCTCTGGCCGTCGGTGCCTTTTTCATCAGCCCCCTTCTCTTTCGATTACTTTCTCGAATCCTCAAACTAGTTTAGGTTAGTCTCCCGATCCCTTTCTTCATATTTTTTTGCTTTTCTTCCATTTTTACTTTCTCGCCTTCTCTATGAAGGCTCCTTATTTCTTCTGGGTTCTTTGCAAGATTTTATAGCCTTTTTCTTTTGATTTTTTGAGTATTTTTCTAGTAAGGTTTGATCCAAATATCCTCCACAAGTATCTTGATCCTCTAGTTTTACAAGTCCAGCTCATCCGAACTTGCCTAATCCTAGTCTTAGGAAAACCATCGAACCAATTAGGATACCTCGGTTAACCTTCCTTCCAAAGATCATTCCTTGCTGCTTACATCCTGAGGACATTTCTTTCATAAGGATCCAATATGAAATTCCTGCTGAATACGAACTAAAGCTTTCTGGATCGAGCGGCCGAGCTTGTGCCCCTCCCCTGGGTCATTTTTGTTTGTATACTAAGGCTCTTCATGCTGGATTTCGACTTTCGATCCACCCTTTCATTATAGCTCTTTTTTTATTTTTAAATATCTTCTTTGCCTCAATGGCTCCGAACTCATTTCGCTTTATTGTAGGTTCTCTCTCTCTTTGCATATTAGCTGAAGTTCATCCATCGATTTTCTTGTTTCGTAATTACTTTACTTTCAAGCATCATCCTACCACCAAGGATTGGTGGTATCTATCCTTCCAATTTGGCAAGAAGGGGTTGCTCAAGGGCACACCTTCTTCTATTCATAGCTGGAAGAAAAAATTTTTCTATATCTCCAGTCCTTCCTTAGAACTAGGGTTTCCTCCTTGGGGGCATTGAGAGACTCTGTTCAACGAGCTCCTAGATTGGGAGGAGAGGACCTCAATTCGGCCAATAAATTAAGAAACTATCGAGCTCCTTCACTATCCAACTTATTAGAAGCTCAAACATTATTCAATCTTAGCTTAAGTCTCCTCAACCCAATAGGTACATTTTCATATTTTGCTAGCCATATTTTACTCTTTCTTCTAACCTTAGTTTCTTTCACTACCGCAAAAATGACTTCGGTGGAGCTAAATCGGTTGTCCCAAAAAATCAAAACCCTTAAGAGAAAGGGTGGTTCTTCAAGAGAGCCGTCAAAGTAGATAAGGGTTGAAGTTCTAATTTTTGCCATGCCAACTCAAGCCGAACCTAATCCTGCGATCGTAGTAGCTCCAAGCTCGACCTCACCCAACGATGCAGCTACCTCCACACCTCCTGAGCAGGAAAGAGTGGTGAAGAAGAAAAAGACCACCACCAAAAAAGTTAGGAGAGCTGAGGGGTCTGGTGGTGAGAGCTCCAATCGAGAGCAAGGCTCTCTGGACAACTGAGAGGTCATCCAGTCTTTGATGAAAGGGTGCATCCTTGTACATATTTTTGAGAAGATGATTTGCACGGATGATAAGAAAAGGATTAGGGAATCCTTTGTAGCTTTCCTCGAGGTAATTAATTTCTTCCTTGTGTCAAGTTGAATACCAGCAAACCTTAAGGTCGTAATTTGTATCCTTGTTATTTGCAGCTAGGGCATTATTTGTATGCCCATGCAGAAGCAACAAACCTTCGTAAGGCTGAGGCTTTCAAAGCCATCTAGGAGGCCCAAGCGAAGGTCAAGCATCTGAGGGAAGCTCACTCACCCAAATTAAAGCACCACCAGGAAGAACTTCAGAAAGAGGAGCAAAAATTGGCAGAACTAAAGGCTGCCTTAACTTCGAAGGAGGATAAGCAAAAAAAGACTGAGGAGGAGGTTGGTGTAGAGAAGGAGCGAGCCATCGAGGCCTTCAAGTCCTCTAAAATAATGGAGGATATCAAAATAGCCTTTGCCCAAGAGGCCTTCCTCAAAGGGTTCGAGGTTTTCCAGGGGAGGATGGCCGAAAGATTTCTCGAGCTTGACCTCAATTTCCTAATGGGGGAGTTTGATGATGATGAAGCTGGGCCTTCTTCTACCACCACCAATTTACCTTCTGCCAAGCTTCCTGCTGTAACCTCCAAGCCTGTCCAAGAGTTTGAGGTTGCTGAAGCTGCACCAAGCTTGTCTACTATTCCTCCTCCCGAGGTGGAGGCTTTTCATAATTATACTCTTTTTTTTTATCTATTCCTATATTCAAAATATTTTTAGTAATGAAAATAAACCTTGTTTTGTCATACCATTGTGTCATGATGTTTTTGTGTATTAATACAATCTTCCATCAATGCCGAACCTCTGCCTCAAGGGATTTCCTTGAAGGCCATTAATAAAGAATTAAGAAGAAAAGTTTGCCATCTTAATAAAAAATTGAAGAAAGTTGAGGATGAGCTTCGAAAATCAAAAAGGAATTGTACTAAGGCTGCGTTGAAATAAATCATCTTCACCAATTCTCCAAATAGTTCTTCAAAGAATATACCATTAAAAAAAATCATTTGAGTGAAGAACTTTCAGAACCTAAGAAGCATACCAGCAAGAAATCCTAGACCCTGATGGCTATGATCTATTCTCTTGAGCCCAAACTTCATGAGACAAAAGAGAAGATCGATCGACTAGAGAGAGGTTTGGCCAGGAGCCAAAGTAAGGCAGAGTACAGATGGGACTAGTCAATGAAGTTCTCTAACCTTCAAAAATAATTGCATGATGTTTAGCCTGCATATGATACTTATCGAATTGGCTAGTGTGGGCAAATTGAGGATCTAAAGAAGAAGCTTAATATGACCAATACCGAGATATCCCAGCTTCAAAAGTAGTTGGCTGACAAAGCCCAAAACTAGTCCAAAAGGGGATCCAAAGGAAATTGCCTCTTTGAAGAGGATCATGGAGAATATTTCGGCGATCCACGAGAAGATCAAGGCTGAACTTCTGTAGCTTAAGATTAAAACAACTTATAATGAGAATGAAGTGAAGGATGCCAAAGCCAAATTTATGGTTCTGAGGAAAAGACTGAGGAAAACAGACGAAGATTTCTAGAGAGCCAATAAATTAATTGGTGAGACTCTAGTAGTGAGGAGAGATTTAGAAGAAAAGGTTAATGATCTAAAGCATGCTCTTGTATTGGTTAGGGCTAACAGCCCGAAGTTCGATTCCAAGTAGTACTTTGGCTTTTCCATCTTCTTTTTTCTTTTTTTCTTTTTTGTAACCAGTCTTGGAATCCTATGTAAATGCAACTTTAATTGTAATGAAATGACATATTTCATTTACATTTTTGTGTTCCATTTTGGTCTGATGCTTGTTAATTCTCTTTACTTTTCCTATTATGTTTGATGTCGACATCATCTCAAAATAATAGCTTTAATTTTGCATTTTGTGTATTTGTCCCCCTTGTTTACGAACAAGGATTTTTGAACTTGATTTGGAGCATCCATAGGCTAGAAATCTCTATAGTCCTAGTTTACCTCCTATCTTAAATAATCGAAGGCCTTCACCCTCGCTTGGATGAGGTTAACCTATTAGATGTGTGCCCTAGAAGCCAAATTGATTGACACTTGTACTATACTTCTAAGGATAATTTTATAATTTTAACTATAAATTAATAAAAAAAATTTCTATCTCAATGTATATTTAAAGTGTTTGTGACACTTGATTTGAGTTAATGGTAATGACGATTCAAATTTTCAAGAGTTGAAAATTTAAGACATGAATTTTCATAATTAACTCATAAAATGCTCCCAATCGTATGATCATTATGAGGATGGTGATCGATCTAGAAGGTTGGTTTATGATCGCTTTCTTAGGATAGATGAGTCTTAAGTCTATGGTGTAGAGACACCAAAGTGAGAGTACAGGTACTTATTAAAGAATAAGAGCATTGAGTGTGACCACCTCGAGAAGTCATAAGGAAGTCTACCTTCTCGTCGTTGACATGCTCGATGCTGCAGTGGTGTGTCTGATTCTTTGACCAGAGGTGCATCAATAATTCACCTTAAGGATGTTGTAGTTTGACTACACCATAACTTGATCTTCAGCTATTCAAAATCTTAAGGTGTATATTGGCTATAGCATGTTCATTGTAGGAATTGGATTGCAACAATAGGAGATCTATCTATCTCGATAGATGAGGAGTAGCCCTATGATAATCATGAGATTGAGTCCTTAAGCCCATGTCCATGATGGAGTGAAGATGATAGAAAGAGTTTCTATTAGGATTTCATATTAGACTCGAATCGAATGATTAATTCATATGACGGATGTTGGGTTTGATGAGTTCACCTGAATCCTAATCCTGTCGGGGTTCAAGAAAGAAGAACCTAATCATATAGATAGCTGCACCGAGAGATTTGCTTTTAGTTTTGATAGGTTGCCACCATATACTGCTAGGTGTCACTAGTCAATTTTTGGAGTAATTAGAATGATTTTGATGATCAATCATTCTAATTGTATGAATCAAAAAAGTTCTAGTCCATCTAAAGATATTTTGATGATGTCGATGATAGAGATTGCGACCTGTCTCATTACCATATGAAACTGAACCTAACTGTGAGGATTTGTGATGCTTCCAAGCCTTGGGAGGCTACGAGAGGAGTCATGATGATGGCTCTAGAGATTCTAGGGGCTTGGTTGGTGCTTCGGAGATCTGGGATGTAAGGTGAAGCAAGGAACCAAAGTCGGAGAATCAAGACTGTAGAAAGGAGATTTTTTGTAGTTTAGCCAGCTCAGTCTAAAACTAGGTCGACTAAGTCTTAGAGCATAGATAAAATAGAAAAATACACATTTAGGACTGCTGGCACAGCACAGAACTAGGCTAGCTCAGTTTCAAATTGAGCCAACCCAATGGAACCTAGTTGGCTCAGTGCTGAGACTGAGTTGGCTCAGTGTGCGGGCATAGTTACATGAGGGTCTATTTTGGACTAGGATCTGGGATGATCCTAGGGGTCTTAAGGCCTGATTTGAGAGATCTTAAGTGGGCCAATTCATGTATGGGTCAGGTCTAGATCCAAAGGATGAGAGCATGGAAGACATGGGTGTACATGGGCTCGGTGAGTGCTTTCATGTATTGGGTTAGTCGGAGAGTTTTTTGGTCGGACCTAATGGCTATGTATAAATACATAGGTGGTATTAGGGTTTTCAAGGTTGGTATCAATGTAGACCTTTTCTCCCTCAACTCTATTCTTCTCTTCTCTCTAGAGTTGCTGCCCTAGGATTCTTGAAGAAGCCTTAGAGAAGGAGGTCATCTCCCTCAACCCCAAGGAGGGAGGCACCCCATCATGGATCTAGGTGGAGGATCGATTGTTTGCTACCTATAGAGAACATCACAGGTTCCTTCAGGTCTGTGCTAAAAATTAGGAGCTTTCAGAACACGATATCGATACTTATGATATCAAGGATGATTGGCGTTCGAGCGATATCATAGGTCTACAATTTGGTATCAGAGCTAGATGATGCTTGGAATGTTATGGATGATAATATGGTATCAGAGCCAAGTTTCAGAGCCTGATGGTGCATGGAAGGAAAGGAGATGTTGTACAAGGTGAAATCAAAAATCTATACAAGGATTCCATGGTATGTCGAAAATCTATCTTGTTATTGCTGTAGTTTGGCCAACCGAGAGCAGCGAGTTGAAGGTGGAGGTTGAGAGGATTAATGAAAAGAGATTTTCTTAGGGTCGAAGGAGTTGGTGCATGATTTATTGATCAATCTTGATAAAAAGGCTGGGGTGTATGATGGTTATATGACAGGCAGGGAGCGTTAGAGTGTTGTAGTAGCATTTTTTTGGAGATGCAGGGCTGAGAGAGGCTTGGCGATACAGCAGTCGAGGGAGGTATCTTAGCAAAGAGCATCAAGATTCTCTAGGAAGAAGGATAGTGAAGGACTATTGAAGAGAGGTTTCCTAAGGACTAATGATCGAAGGAAGATTGAAGAAATGACTATACATCCTTCGGTGTCTGGAAGGTGGGGAAGTAGTAGGAGATGTATTCAGCAGTTCGATCAGAGCATGGATTTGTGAAGCCTTGGGAGTGATGGAGATGAATGATCCATAGAGGTCCAGCAGGTTAGGGCTGGGCGACTGTAGAGCGGTGCAGAGATGAGTCAGGGAGCACTGGAGTGCTGCATGAGCGCTACCCTAGAGGCATAGGGATGGAAAAGGCTCGATGGTGCAGCAGCTGAGGAGTGTATCTCAGCAGATGGTGTCAAAAGCTTCTCAGGGAGATCGGGAGCAGGTCTCAAGGAGAGCCAGGAGGTCTCAGGGAGCTCTAAAAGGTCTCAGGTAGGTAGAAGTATCATGGATCAGATTTCTTCTATAGAGGCACTAGGGAGAGTTGCGGTTCAGATGGAGGATGGTTCTCCGGGCGCAACTAAAGCGATGGCTAGTGTAGGGGCAGAAGAGAAGGACTAGGGTGGAATTTTCTAGGGTTCAGTCACTGGATTTAGAAGAGTTGGATGAGCTCTTGGATTTCAAAGGTGCCCGTGGATTGCGAAGGTATCCGAGATGGCTTCGAAGGGGTCTGTGGAGCAAGGAGGGTTCGAAGGGGCAGCGATGGTGTTCGAGGTGCAGCGGTAGGCTCAGCAGTGCAGCATTGAGTGGTTGGCCTCGAGGGACTCGATGACAGAGTCGGCTTCTATGGCATCAGATGGACTTCGGATATAGGTAGAGCTTCGAAGAGATGGCTTCATAATTGGAGAGGAATTTGACATGAGTTCAGAGTAGAGGGGTGTGGGATGATCGATATCCTATCACTAGCACCGAAGATGCATAGTTCCAGGTGAAGCGATGTGTGCAGGTGGACTGGCATAGCTCTGAGGAGATTGTGTCAAGTGCTACAGCATGTGCTGGTACAAGAATGCTATAGGTTCTCCAGAAAAGTCCAGAGATAGTGATGCAGCTGCTAAGCAGAAGGGATCCTATAATTTTAGGAGGGTGCTAAAAAGTAAGCACAAGTCTTCAATGGTGGAGGCAGTCATCCCAAAGGCCTCAAGGATGCACAACAATTGAAGAGGATTGGCGGAGGCGATGTTTGCATAGGTGCTATCGAGTGCGCAGGGACAATGGGAACGTGTAGGAGGTCATTGCCGAGGGGTTTGCCAAGGCTTGGGGCACCAAGGTAAAGATTGTGAGAATTTATGGTGCTTCCAAGCCTTGGGAGGCCATGGGAGGAGTCACGATGATGGCTCCGAGGATTCTAGGGGCTTAGTTGGTGCTTCGGAGATCTGGAATACAAGGTGAAGCAAGGAACCAAAGACAAAGAATTAAGACTGTAGAAAGAAGATTTTCTATAGGTTAGCCGACTCAGTCCAAAACTGAATTGGCTAAGTCTTAGAGCATAGAAAAAATAGAGAGCTGCATGTTCGGGACTGCTGGCATGACACAGAACTGGGCTAGCTTAGTTTCAGACTGAGCCGACCCAATGGAACTTAGCCGGCTCAGTGCGCAGGCAGAGTTACGTGAGGCTCTATTTTGGACTAAGGTCTGGGATGATCCTAGGGGTCTTAAGGCCTGCTTTGAAAGGTCTTAAGGGGGCTAATTCATATATCAGTCGGATCTATATCCAGAGGATGAGAGCATGGGATACATGGATGTACATGGGCTCGATGAGTGTTTTCATGTATTGGGTTAGCCAGAGAGTTTTTTGATTGGGCCTAATGGCTATGTATAAAATGGCTATGTATAAATACATAGGTTGTATTAGGATTTTCAAAGTTGAAATCAATACAGACCTTTTCTTCCTCAACTCTCTTCTTCTCTTCTCTCTAGAGTTGCCACCCTAGGGTTCTTGAAGAAGCCTTTGAGAAGCGGCGCATCTCCCTCAAGCCCAAGGAGGGAGGCGCCCCATCACAGATCTAGGTGAAGGATCGATGGTTTCCTGCCCATAGAGAACATCACAGATTTCTTCAGATCCATGCTAAAGATCAGGGGCTTTCGCAACATGATATCGATGCTTGTGATGTCAAGGATGATTGGCGTTCGAGCGATATCATGGGTCTATAATTTAGTATCAGAGCTAGGTGATGCCTGGAATGTTATGGATGACAATACTAATAGGGTCACATAAATAAGGGTTTGGGTTTAGATATCATTAATTGAGCTAATCTAGTTTCATTGATTTGGATTAGATCCAATCATGTTCAAGGTAATCATGCTAGCACATGAATGAGCCTGGCTTTCTCCTTCTATAATCTTTCTGATTCATTGCAATTGAGTCAAATTTAATTTATCTCATTTTTATATCTTGAATGGATTTATTTTTATCTGACTAGAACTAGTCTAGGTTATATTAATTATTGAAATTAAATCCATTCCTTGTGCAATTGGACTATGATCAAAAGTTGACCTATTTGAGAGAATTGAGGGTCACCTGATCAGATTCTTCTACAAAATTCTTTAGAAATTCTTTTACTCTAATTTTTGGATATGTGATAGGAGTTGAGACTTGCTATAGGTGTGCCAAATTTTGTAATTTATGGTGTTCGTTTGGCTAGGTTTTTATCAGAGTTTTATTTGGATCAAGCTCTTGAGGGAAGTACCCTATGGACAATGGACTCTTCCTTATCTACTCATGTTGCCACTTTCTAGATTAATTTTTGGTGTCAAAACTAGATGAGATCTAGGGTTTCACATGGAGAATAATCCCTGGAGTCCCTTTAAATCAAATAATAGGTTATTTGGTCAATTGGGACTCTAGATGGTGCATATGTTTTAAACCCCTTCTCACACTAAAGAGCTTTGATCGCATGAAATTATTTTCCATGGCCAAGTGCTGTCTCCCATACCATATCCCACACCCCCTCTATCCTCTTTCTCCCTCTCTTCTACATGCCTAAAAATTTAGGCACAAATCAAAGAAAAAGGTCCATGTATTTAGGTGCAAGATTCAGATTCTATGCGATAATGTTCGTGAGACAAACGGGCTGCCTTCAGAAATTATTTTGAAGGATCTATAGATTATATTCAGATTCAATCTATGGTGGAGAGATTCATGAGGAGAAGATGTTTAGATCTTACTCGAGTGGATACCGATAGAGGCTAGGCGCATGCGTGGCTCCTTTCAGAACCTCAGGAACGATCAGGATCATCATAGGATAATTAGATTACCCAATTAAATACTTAAAATTAAATTTGATTTACATTAATTTTATTTTTAATATTAAATCATCAAGATCAGATCTTGGAACTCTTAGATCTGATTGGATCATAGAAATTTTTTGTAGAAAAATTCACCTCAGATCTAATCAGATCTGGACGATCCTGTGGTGGAAAATCAAATTTTCCTTCCACTAGTATTAGAGCTGCATTAGTAGTTCTTCAGATCTATTTTAGATCTGATTTAATTTTTATTTATAATTTAATATTAAAAAGTTTTAGATATTACATTAGATGTGATTAGATTTAAAATTAAAAAATTAAAAATTATATGATTTAGATCTATAATGTATGAGATGCATGACTAGACTAGGAATAGAATAGTTCTATGTATAATCAAGTATGATCATGTTATTAATTTGATTAAATATAATTTTAAATTTATTTTATTTTTATTTTTTTGATGTTACAATTATTGTAATCATATTTGAAAAATATAAAATATAGATTTAAATTTTTAATTTATTCATATGAGATATAAAAGATGCATGCTTAGACTAGTTATAGAATAGTTTTATAAACTATCTAGAATAGTTTTATTTTGATATGATTAAATTTAAAATTTTATTTTTAAAATTTAATATGTGATATTTTAGATCTGAAAGCATGCATGGTTGATTGAGTTTTGATACATCAGATGTATGCAAGGCATGAATAGATTAGATCTTTGATTGTGTATTTGATATATGATTTAGATCTAACTTATTTTATTTTAGAAAATATATTTTTGATTAAGGCATTCTCCTTGACTATCCAATCATAAGAATAAAGTAGGATTTAAAAGCTCTCTCCTTCCATTCGATGGGATATTCTTATGATGTGTAGGGGTGCTACGCATTTATCCTTAATCAAATATCAAAACTTATTTTCTACAAAACCCTAGACCCTAAAATTCTAGAATTTTATTACATATTTTATTTATGAATCCAAAACTTAATTAAAAATTAAGATTATAAAATTAATTAGATCTAAAAATTATGAATTTTTAGATCTAAGGTATCTTCATAAAATTATGTTTGGGCTTGGATAGCTCAATTAGGTCTAGCAGTTGATCAAACTGAATCAAGAGTTGGTTAGGTGGGATCAATGAATGTCTAGAATTGACCAACCTAATAGGATTAAGTCTAGGTCAAGATTGAATCACATTGAGATGCGACTCGATCAAGTCAAGACCTAATTTGGCTCCACGGTTCGAGCCTAGATTATAGGCTAACCCGATTGATTCTAATTCGATAATTTGGTGTCTAAGGTAAGTCTAGCAGATACAATCGACTAATTTTTAATTGAAAGCTACTCGATTTGAATGCATTCTTATCGAGCTAATGGCATATCTCTACCACTGGTCTCACTTACCTAGCCATTTGTGTCGACCCAGTTCTGATTTGAGATGGCTAACAATTCGACCCAACCCATGCTACTAGGTTAGTCCTAATTACTATAACCAAGTTAAATAAAGTTTAAAGAGACCTAAATTAAATCTTTCTAAGAAATTATTAAGTCTAAGGTCTTCCACCATTGTAGATGTGTTGGTCCTTCCCATGGTTGATTATTCTCGATTGGATACAGTGGTTCAGTTGCACCAAAAAGATGCAACCATGTCTATTAGGCATTGGATGCTATAAATTGTAGGATGCGTTAGGCTCAATATTTTGAATATGGTGAGAGATCCAATCAGAAATTTAATTCATGCAAATGGTGGGTCTGACTTAACTAAGGAGTGGAGCAATATTTTAGGCATGATGAGCTTCATGAATTAGAGATCAGGTTTGGGTGCACCATAATTAGAGAATCAATGGACAAGAGTTGTCCACTCATCGATTGACCCATCATCAATAACTGTTAGGCGAGGTGGTGAGCCAGTTGATGGGATCGCACCCACTAAAAATCTATAATCATAGAGATTTTCGCATCTCTACCAAGAGAGTGTAGGGATCCATGTTAATAGTGAAAGCCTAATTTATTTAAAAATAAAATTCTTAAATAAATTGATTAAGTCTAATTATAAAATCTAACTAGAAACTTTAACTCTTTGTAGAAAAATGTCTGCATCCAATCTACTAGCCCATATCCTGGACACCCATAGACTGATCGAATATAACTATGAGGATTAGCTCTGAAACTTCAAAATAGCTTTTAGTTTTGAGAAGTTGACTCATGTGTTGGAATAGGATCCTCCCACTTTACCAGTATGTCCATTCGCTGATCAGAGAGCATCTCTAAAAAAATAGATGGATGAAGATAGCAAAGCTAGGTATTACATGTTGGACTCGATGTTTGACGAGCTATAGCACTAACATGAAGATATTAAGACTAGCTATCAAATGTTGGCTCACCTACAAGAGTTGTTTAGTGAATCGAGTCACGTAGCCAAATATCAAATCACTGAAAGATTTTTTAAGGCTCAGAGGCGTGATGGACAGTCGGTCCAAGATCATTACCTCATGATGATCAAGGACTTAGAAAAGCTTAAGAATCTTGGTGTCAAGTTAGATCAGGACCTATAGATTGATATAATTCTGTAGTCTTTGATTGATGCGTATGGATAGTTCATCATGAACTACCATATGCATAAATTTCAAAATACCTTGGGTGAACTTATGAATATGCTAGTTACTGCTGAGCTCTCTATGAAATGTTTAAAGGACTCAGTGCTTGTTGTGGAGCAGACTTCTTTAAAGAGAAAATCTTTTAGAAAGAAGAAGAAGACCATGAAGGAGCAGAAGGTGGAAGATGGGAAGAAGAAGAAGACAGAGCTGAAGAAGAAGGCCGATAAGAAAAAATATTTTCATTGCAACATAGATGGCCACTGGAAGCAGAACTGCCCTCTTTACTTGGCCAGCCTGAAGAACAAGGAGGCAGGTCCTTTCGGAGATATGCTCGTTATAGAATCTAACTTTATGATTTCTTCTGCATCTAGTTTAGTGCTTAACTCTGATTCTAGTGCTCACTTATGCACTTCTGTATAGAGTCTTGAAGATAGCAGGAGGCTGAGGGATGGTGAGATGATCCTATGCATCGAAAATGGAGCAAGAGTTACTGCTATGGCCGTAGGAACCTACCCTCTTCGACTACTATCAGGATTAGATGTAATTCTTAGAGATTATTTTTATGGGCCTGTAGCAACTAGGAATTGGATTTCTGTTTCATGTTTAGCATAAGAAGGCTATGTAATTAGTTTTCTTAAGGACCATTGTAATATTCTTTATGAAAGAAATAAAATTGCAAGTGATTTTCTTATAAATGATCTCTATCAGTTACATATTGATGTTTCTATTTTTAATATTGAGCAAAATGTGAATGCCATAGGATCAATGCAACCTAGGAATAGTCCAAATGATAGGTATCTTTGGCACTTTAGGCTAGGTCATATAACTGAAGATCGAGTTAACAAATTAGAAAAATTCAGACTATTAAATTCGTTGACTTTCGAGTCATATCCGATTTGTGAATCATGCCTTCATGGCAAAATGACCAAGCTTTCTTTTGTAGGATATGGGGAAAGGATCACAGACCTACTTATCCTAGTACATACTGATGTATGGAATCCATTTGATGTGTCAGTCAGGGGCAATTATGTCTACTTCATCATCTTTGTCGATGATCTATCTCGGTACAAATATGTGTATTTGATGTGACATAAGTCTGAAGCCTTTGAAAGGTTCAAGGAATTCAAACTTGAAGCAAAAAAATAAATAGAAAAATCCATTAAGGTTCTTCGATCAGATCGAGGAGGCGAATACCTTAGTCAGAAACTTTTAGACTATCTTAAGGACAATGGCATAGTCTCTCAATGGACTCCACCTAGTACATCTCAACTCAACAAGATTTCAGAATGGGGAAATCAAACTCTATTAGATATGGTCTGATCTATGATGAGTTTCAGAAACCTTCCTGAGTTTTTTTGGGGACATAGTCCGATGGCTGCTATATATTTGCTGAATAGAGTTCTCTCTAAAATCGTTCCTACCATACTGTATGAGATATGGCATGGTAAGAAACCAAGTTTGAGTCATCTCAAAATTTGGGATTATTCGGCTCATGTCAAGAGACAACAAGTGAACAAATTAGAGTCTAGGTTCTTTAGAGCTTGGTTTATTGGATATTCTAAAGAGTCATTAGGATATTATTTCTATCTTCTGAAAGATCATAATATGATTGTGAGTCGACACACCATCTTTCTTGAAAAATAATTTATTCAAGATGATGACATCAGAAGATAGATTAGACTCAAGGAGAAAGTCTTCGATGAGAAACAAGCTAAGGAACCTATGAAACCCAATCAAATTGAGCCAACCCAGACACTACCTCCTCCACCTCATAGATCAAGTAGAATTTTTCATCCTCCTAAAAGATACTTAGGTACTATCTCAAAAGACGTAGAGAAAATATTCCTTATAGGAAATGGGGTTCATGGTGATAATCCCAAAACCTATGGCGAGGCAATATTAGATATCGACTCCGAGAAATGGTTAGAGGCAATAAAGTTAGAGATTCACTCAATACGCTCGAACCAAGTCTAGACCTTGGTAGATCCACCTGAAGGTATAGTATCTATTGGGTGTAAATAAATCTTCAAGAGAAAGATAGGTGCCTATGGGAATATAGAGACATTCAAAGCAAGGCACATAGCAAAAGAATATAGTCAGCGCGAAGGTATTGACTATCAGGATATTTTTTTGCTAGTAGCCATGGTCAAATCTATCCACATTTTGCTTACTGTTGCAGCCTATTTTGATTACAAAATAAGGTAGATGGATGTGAAAATGGCATTCTTAAATGGATATCTTGAGGAAGATATCTATATGGAACAAGTGCTAGGTTTCACATCCAGTGTTGATGTTCATAAGTTATGCAAGCTGCAAAGGAGTTGGAATGCTCATTTCAATAATATGATCAAATCATTTGAAATTCATCAAGAATGAGGAGGAGCCCTGTATTTTCAAAAAGGTCAGTGGGAGTGCTATTGTCTTTCTTGTACTGTACATGGGTGACATCCTTCTAATTAGAAATGATATTTCCGTATTGACTACAGTCAAAATATGGTTGTCTAAGAAGTTCTTCATAAAAGATCTAGGAGAGGCATCCTTGATTTTGGAAATTAAGGTCTATAGGGATAAACCGAATAGGATGCTGGGTCTCTTATAAAAGATGTACATAGAGGAGGTGCTGAAAAGATTCAGCATGGAATACTCAAAGAGGGGTTTAATATCCTTTAGACATGGCATTCATCTCTCCAAGAAGATGTGCCCTAGCACACCTGAGGAGATTGAACGCACGAGCAAGATCCATTATGCTTTGGTAGTAGGAAGCCTCATGTATGCCATGCTATGTACACGACCTAATATTGCCCGTGCTGTGAGTGTCACGAGCAAGTATCAGTCGAATCTAGGCAAAGAGCACTAGACTTCTATGAAATGTATCCTTAAGTACTTGAGAAGGACTAAGGATATATTTCTAGTTTTTGGTAATGGAGAACTCTAGGTCCAAGGATATATAGACTCGGATTTTATATCTAACATAGATGATCGAAAGTCGACATTTGGTAGTCTATTTAATTATAATGGTGGAGCTATCAATTGAAAGAGTTCTAAGCAGACGGTGATTACAGACTCCACCATGGGAGTAGAGTACATCATGAAGGGAAATCCTGATTTTTCGGTCCAGGTTCGTTCAGATCTGATCAGATCAAGAGATATATTTCAAAAATTTTTCTCTTGATCCCAATCAGATCTTGATATGTTTTAGATCTGATTCTTATTATTTTAATAAAATTAAATTAAAAGGATAAATTAAATCAAATATTATATACTTGATCTGGGTATCCTATTACAATTTGATAATCCTGTTTGCAGGCGGAAGGTTTCTGGATCTAGCACGCAAGCGCTCCGCTCTATCCGTATCCTTATCTCGGGTGGATCGAAGATCCTTCTTCTCTATACATTCAAAATTAGATCTGAATCATCTGGGGACTTCAAAACTTTTTTGAGATGAGCAGTCGTCCTTATGCAGCTGAGGCAAGCTTCTGTCCTTTCTTTATATTATTGATGTGGTGTCCTATTAATTGGTTTTGACTATGAAAATGCACCATATCTATCGTCAATAGGATTTATATAGGCGTGTAGAGTGAAGGTGGGAAAGAGAGACATCATTGAGATGAATGAGTTGGAGGTAGAAGAGGAGAACTAGAGATCGGAATAAGCTGATAGCAGATGTTATTGGCCGCTTTATTTTCTTGATGGTCTTGTGCATTTCTTTTTTTTAAATCTTCTGTGTTGGGCGAAGATGGTCTCTCATGTTATATGGGTACTGGTGATCTTCGGTAATACTCACTTTAGGGGCAACTTTATAATTCTTGAATATATTCAAAATATTTGGGTTGATATTAGATAGTTATAATCTCTCTGTGTAATTTAGATGTCAGTGATACTCCTTTGAGTTAATGGTTGAATCTCGCATTAGATATTGGGTTATTATAGATTTTAAGTAGTGTTTGGTATTCTTAGAAGGAACTATGAATACTAATTAGTTATATAACATAGCGATAAGAATGGAGGTTCCTGATCAAATAGCAGGATCTAAATGGACGAGATGGTTCACTGGGATTGATTCACCGGAGGTTGGGTGTACGATCGTTCTTTTTAGGTAGATGATCTTTGAGTTTGGTTTGGAGACACGAGAAGTAAAGCAGGTACTCGTTAGAGAAAACGGCTATAGGGTTGCGTAGCGCCTTCTCCTGTGCAGACGGTTTATAGTAGTGGAACGGCCGAGCTAGCTCTCATTTAAAGGGTGGCTCTTAGATAGCGGTCAATCTTGTTCAATGTGTGTTGATAACTTGTCAAGGTAGACCTAGTTCGTGTCTAGTATGATCTTTTTTGATGAACTTCGAGATATAATGAGCTAGTGGTGAGGTGTATAACTAGGGATGTTAATGATCTAACCATTACTGTTTGATCTCAATATAGCATATTGGAGAAACCTGAGGATTGTACTTTTTTGCGTGATAGTTGGACATCTGCTTCTTTAGTGTAGTGAACTGGTGCTATTGTGAATAAGACATAGCGTATTTATATTGGTGGGTGAGTATTAGGAATAGTGATTTCGTATCTAGATGATAATAAGAAAACGTATGTTCATCGAGATGCTAGCGGATGCATTTAGTTCATATTGACAGTTGTCTATCGGATATCTGGTCAGAGTGAATTGTGGAGAACTTAGGTAATAGTTTTATTCATATTATGTTGTTCCTTTAATTGGAGTTTGTATACAGAATGTGGTGTGTGATTTTATCAAGTTATTCATGTGTGAGGTACTTAGGTATGATCATGGATATATAACTCTATTTAAACTATATCTAATCGCTACATATCGAACGCGCTTTAGGTAAGATGGAGACTTATATGACTACTTCTGGATGCCGATGAGCAAGACAGGTAGAAATTTATCGTTATCTGATGGATTGCCACATAATACTGCTAGGTAAATATGTCTCTACTTGCTTGGTGCAGAATTTTCTGGCAGCAGTAAGTTCAGAATGTATCATGTAATAGATGAATGGGATGGAACTCATTCTAGCTGTTCGATATAGAAGAGTTATGAACGTCGTGATAATGAAGAGATTCTGTTGTGTCGTTGAGAGGTAGCCTTTCGTGGTTGAGCTATTTAGTTTTCTCCTAATCGTTTAGTTGACCCAGATCTAGATTAGAGATTCATGAGTGAACCGTCAAAACTAGTTGGTGTAACAAAGCAAGTGGTGTATATCTGAATCTGGTGATTGATAATTTCGCAGATTTGTAGTAAACTATGTGATAGATAGTTCTAATTGTTATCTTGATTGATTATTTTTACTTTCTTAGTTCCGAGATGGCATAGGGATTCTGCTTGACTTCGTAAGTCTCTATTGATTTATCTTTATTAATAGCGAATATATTGTCCTGACTGAAGCCACACGGAGTTTGGTGATGCGATAGATAGTAGCAGCTTTTGATGACTGTTCTAGATTACATCTGGTGGATATGATTCCGAACGATATAGAGAGGTTGTTCTGAGATTAATTCTATGAGACTATTGGAGACCGATAGCTCGAGTTTTTGTGTCACGATGTGCTTTTTTTGTTTTTCTAGTCTTATCGTAAAAGTTGACGCTCTAAGGGTGACTGGTCATAACGATTGGTTGAATTTCATGGATAGACAATGAATTGAGTATTCGTCTCACTTGATCATCCACTATTGGGAACTGGTGGGGGGCCTTCCCCATTGTAGTCAGAGATACTTGCAAGTGGGAGAGGGGAGCATGCCAGCCTAATGAGGTCATCGGCAAGTTGGAGGGGTGTTACGGAGTCTTGGCTTGGAGCGCAAGGAATTCACCTCCCTTTTGAGATTCCATCAGCACGTTCAATTTAAATATAATATACAGTTCTGAATACTGGTCTTAGGCACCTTAAGGATGGATTCTTCTCATGGGTCTGTGTGGCTCTGTCCCATCCAAATATATATAGTCTTTAAGATACTCATGATGGATTCTGTGGAGTTGGGCGTTGGGTAGGCGCTATAAGCCTTCATAGTTATAGTTTACTAAATATGTACAGTGATGTGTGATGTGTATCATCAGATTGAAGACATGCTCTCTCATTGTGTGTAATAGAGTGGTTATTTTTCTAGACTCTATAGAGATCTTTCTTATACCTTCTCTTTAGATTAATGAATTCTATTCAGTCTAAGATTCTCCTCCTCCTCTTCAATTACGTCCAAGAGAGAGATTGTATGTGATATTTGTTGGCTGCGTTCCAGAGTCAAAGACTGGTGTAAATAAAGCATAAAGTGGAGTGAAAAATATAGCTCATGTTATATGATTTTAGTAAATGGATGATTAGACTGTTTGTTTCAAGGATTTTGCATAGAGATGTCATTTACACAGATAGATAGTGGATTCAATTTCCTATGTGTATGACTGTTTGGGGAGAAGAAATAAAGGATCTTCCATGAATCAATCTCCTCCGGTATGTTGCGCTATCACCGATAGAGGGATATGGTGATGATTGGCTGTGATGTTGATTACTTAATCCTCTACGAGTGCTGGCTTTGATCAGGTTCATTTTATAGTGGTAATAGTGGACAATCCAGAAGGATCTTGTGTAATTAAATTGATCTTTTGAATTATATCCATTCTTATTTTAAATTTATTTAATAATAATAAGAATTAATGTGAGGAAGATAATTGAATCTGATCGTCGATTTGCGAATAGAGAATAAATTTTGAAATATACTCTCTCTGTGATCTGTCTAGAGGGTATTGATACGACAGTTTGGGAGGATGGGGTAAGTTAAGTCGATTATTCTTTTAAGCTTGGGTATCATGCAAGGTTCTATAATAATGTTAGATCGTGATTTTTATTTTTCTTAGTTAATTAGAAAAGTAAGTGTGTAGATGTTAGATCAGATGATGACTTTCGATCGAGTAATTGTGATATCTGAATTCTGATATAGTTAAATTGATAATATTTAGAGTACTCTGATGTGATTAGCGATAGATGTCGGGAGTGACTATTCTACTCAGATAATAGATACGTAGTCTCTCTTAAGAGCATTAGTATTCTTGTCTCATGGTTCTTTCTGATATTACTATTAGATGTTACATTCTTAATTATTAGAGATTTCTATTTAGCTGGTTTTCTTTTTAGATTATATTATGATGATATGTTATGACTTATTGACATTGCATTCACCAATGGGCTATAAATCAGGTATGTCAATAAAATTATCTTAATTTTATATTCATAATGGGATTGATTGAATAGCTGTTAAGACTAGATTGTGGAATTGGTGTCTATACATAATTGTTAGTTAGATTGTTTTTGTTTAGATGGCAATTTAATCTAATTGAATGCATTTTGGGATTTATATATGTTGATATTTAGATTGAAACATGACGTATTGTATTTATTGTTACAGGTGTGCGGGGTAGAGATGTAATTTTGTTGAGAATTGAAATGCCATCCAGGATATTGAGGAGTAATTAATTATTTCAATCATATTAGCTTTTTTTGAGATATCGACTATAGACTCTGCATCCTTATTCTTGTAAGTATTCTTCGATATTGTTACGTAGATTAGTTCGTGCATGTTACCTCTTTGCTTCTCGTGAAGTCTAGATAATATTAGCGTTATTCTATAGACGCCGGTCATAAAATGAAGATGGGTTAAATGCTCTATTATTATCATCGAGGGATGTTATAGGTGTGTGTATGGGAATTGCTTTGCTTTTCCAATTATGATAGTGTTGATAAGTGGGAATGAGGTGTTCATTCAGATGGTGGATGTTCTCATCCCAGTCAATACGTATAATGCAGAAAAATCGCAAAGCTCTTTCTTTCTGAAAACAACTTATAGATTGAACCCTTGAGTGGATTTGTCTGTGTATATTTTTTGTAATGAAAATCAACCATTTAACTTTGATACTATATAAAGTTTAAGTTATTATGATAAGCGAAGTGTTATTCATGCTAATCCGGGATGTCTATGCTTATATTTATAGAATTTTTCGAGCTATCTGAAATGAATTAGATTGCAATACTTTGTGGATCAGTATAACGGATGTGGTCTGAAACCTATGGGGCGTTAGTGGTTTCGATTACTAAGTTATGATCTGTTTTCAGAGCTCCGGTTTGATTCAGACTCTGAATCAAGAGGTTAGGATTGTGTGAGGCCCAAATGCTTTAACATTGACCAGATAGATTTTGGTTTTATTTGGGTCATGATCGATGTCTAGTATCACGATACACGCCCTATAGTAGTACGGATATAGAGGTTTTAGAGTAAGTGATTGTAGCTAAAATCGGACCTTGGGTCACGAACGTCAGCAATTTTGGTTATCTAGCGCGAGAGTGTGATTTTATGGCCATATAGAGCTGAACTGACTGGTTTTTTTAATTGGGGCGCTACCGAAATGAATTGCGTCTCTGTTTGTAGGCGACGTATATGATGGTTATATTCTGTTGACTGTGTGAGTTCTTTACTAACCTGGTTCCATCTTGTTTGACTGACAATTCTAATTTGAGTGGTGTGTGTGATATGTTAATAAACTGATGCCTGACATCATTGCAACTAGGATTAGTAGATACATTTGTATGGATCTTATAGTGAAAAGTGATATGTATTAATTAGAGTCAATTGAATGGATTTCTCTCTAAATAAAAGATTTATTGTTGGTGGGGTTTATTGTAGAGTGCGTTGATATAGCGGTTGATGAGTATTTTTGGTCTTATGAGTGCATGGTCAATTCTGACTGGTCGTTGTCACTGGCTTAGAGTATGCATTCTCTGAGCGGGTCTTCAGAGTTGACAAGCTGATAGATAGTTCTATTTAGCGTTCGTTGTTATTAATGCTATGGGGTTGTATGGGAGTGCTAGATTTTCGTGCTCAATATTTTGCGAATACCGAGAGATATGACCTACGGGACAAATTATCATGGCTACATAAACAGTTCGATAAGAAATAATGGTGGGTAGAGCTCATTTATTTAGGCGTGAAGCGGGTGAGAATATTCTAGATACAGATCTGATAGGGTGGAAGTGGTATGATATTTTAAGAAAATATTAGTTACAGTATGATTGGATTAGATGATTGAGGGATAATTAAAGAGAATGATGAGATAGACATACGATTAGGTCTTTTTTAAGATCTATTGGTTCGTTAATATCACTAAGTTGAGTTAGGAACATTGATTCTGATTTAGGAAGTCTGGAGAGTAGTACATTTAGCACAATACATCTTGACTAAATAGTATAATCATCAAAGATAGCGGAATGGGAGTTCGCCGCATTACCTTTACGAGGGTAGTGGTATATAGGGATCATTCATAGTGAGTAAGATTGTGAGGAATGGTTATCTCTATTAGTTCTTTTAGATAAATATCTCTAACTAAAGGTTCGTCAAATATAAAAGGACGCTTATACACTATATAATCTTTTGAGTTCTCAGCAGAAATATATGTGCGTCCTAAGGCCAGTTGGACGTTTTGATTAGTACATTATTGAAGATCGATGATAGAGGAACCGCAGATTACTACCCGATTGAGAATTTCTAGGGAAAGCATGAAATTATTCAGACTTTGGGTTTGGATGTACACATTAACGTTGTTCTATAGGTACCATAGAGACGCGGTGGTGGTTGGGACCGAGTTATATAGTTAGAGGCAGCGGCTTATTCACCGATTAAGTACTGATTTGGAAAGTTACATTCGTGTAGATACGCGCGTATCTGGAAATAAATGGGATTGAGACTGAAGATAGATCTATTAGCCAGATTTACATGTGTGGGGATCGACCATATCCTTACTAGCGATGTCTATTGTAGCTTTCTTGAAACAGCGAAAATGAGATATCAGGACTGCTCCGCAGTAGAGTTGTGGCGTTCTCCTTGAAGATTGTGAGTGAACGGATGCATCTGGGCAGGATCAATCATAACATCACATTAAATTTGGCTTGTTAAGATCTAGTATGCATGCGTGGGATAGGCTAGTAGATTGAAGAAGTAGTTACTAATGACTCAATCTCCGGACATAGGAAGGCTTGAGAAGCTTGGTGTGGAAGTTGGAATTGTGCGATGTGCAACTGATAGTGGATTCTGATGCAAATATGATAATGCATATGGCAATTCATCATGACCTACTAATGCAATAATATAAATTGGAGAATTTTTTCTCTGTGTTCTCTGTTTCTAGTTGATCTGAGTGTCTAAAGTCTTGGTCTTGTTTCGACAACTTTTCTCAAAGAACTTTCTAGAGAAAACGTTTGTCTTATAAGCTCTAGTTCTATAGAATTACATTAGACAGACTTCTTCACAGTAATATTTTAGGATAAAGAAAAAGAATCTGTGAAGAAAATGTGAGAGGGATCAAAGATAAATAGGGAGTAACCAGAAGAAGAAGGTCGTGGTTAAAAGTAAGACAGAGAATGTTGTTTCTTTAGGAACATGACGGGGTCATGGATACGTACTGCGCTAAATTATGTGAGCGTGGCCCACAATAGAAAGACATAGTAGGATAGGTCTTACTGAGGTACTGTTATTGGAGGAGTCTACCTTACGGTTTCTTCTTGTCCTTGGGTGCTTGGATCTGGTTCTAGTGTCCATGTGATGGCAATTTATGCGGCGATCTTGTGGATACGCAAGGCGGATCTGGAGGGATTGAAACCTAGATCAACTAAAGGGGTTTTATTTTTTCTTGAAGCTACGCATACGGTAATAAATTCAAGTTGGATACGACTTGGAAGTCAAGGTAGCGAGATTATACTGTGATTTTCTCTAATTTGTGTAGTGATGTAGGGAATTATTCTGCTTAATGCGATTCTCATTCTGGTTTAGACTTATAGTTTTAAAAGACTATTATTATGTGCCATGCGGCATCACTCCAGGATTTGCTTCTTGTGATTTCATGGGTTATAGACATTCGAGGTTTATTTTTGAGATAATCCATTTTAGTGGACGAATTGTTAGGATTCTTTATGAAAGTAAATATACGCAAATGGTTTCCTGTTTTAATGTGCTCTGTGATAATAATTGATAGTTGGATGATCAATACACTCCATAATCGTGTTTATGCTAGATATCAGAGCTACTAAGCAATGAATAGTAGCTTTTATTTCTTTCAATATAAAGGAATTAGTTAACGGGATGGTTGTCAAAGCAGTATTATGGCATTAAAGAGTGATCCATATGTCTTGATGGCTAAGTATATCAAGATTTGATTGAAAATGAGAGAAGAAAATGGGCTTATTAGGTGTCTAGGAGTAAATTTGATATTATGTAGTTTCATAGCAAATTGAGATCTTTATCTTCAAGGGGATAATGGTAAATATGACTAACTCTTTGGTTTGGACATCGGGGGCAGATAGGAGGGATGTCCTTAGCGGTATCTATCGTCATATAATGGGTATGTATCGTCGGCCATTTGATGGATGCCGGTAAGGAGATTTTGTCTACATTCTTACTTTATACAGAATGAATATGTTAGGTTCCGGCGTATTTACGTGTAAGTCTTATGAGGAAAAGTCTGAGCCTTTGAAAAGTAAGATTCCCGAGTCAGAGTATTATGATACAACAAATCTGGAGAAACCTATTAGGTCTTTCGTCTGATGGGGAGGTGAGATTACCTTAGACGGAATATTCCTAGACTATTTAAGAAACATGATAGTATCTCAATGGACTACGAGGAATAGCCGATCATCTAAGCGGAGTTATCATGAATAGGGGAAATCGGAGACTCTGATGGTAGATGGTAGATCGCATGGATGAGCTCACCGACTCGCGCTTAGATTTTCTGTTGGGGACATATTGTTAACTTCATCTATTTCTGAATAGGGTTTTCGATCAAAATCGTTCCTCGACTAACGGGATACGTAATGTAGATATGTGGCATAGGTTAAAGAACAAAGTCTGAGTATCTAGAAGATGGGGTTGTTCGGCTTAATGTCACAAGAAAACAGGCGATTGGTAAGTTAAATTTTGGTTTCTTCAGATGATCTGATTCAATGATGCTGTAAAGTAGTTAGGATACTATTTCTACATCTTGCAGGAAGTCCACATTGTGAATTTTGAGTCCGCATGGCATATTTGGTGAAAATATTTATCAAGATAGTTGGCATGGAAGCCACATTTTCATTGTTGATGAGTAAGTTCACAGTGAAAAGAGCGTAGGAACGGATTGGAATAATCAGGTTGAAGGCCAATAGACACTAAAACGTCTTGATTTGCGTAGTTAGACTTCATGTGTGAGCTATCTCCCGTCGGCTTGATATATGATTATTCAGTTATCTGCTTATTTTCAGATTGTATGGTTACTATCGAATTTTTGTTTCTTTATATACGATAACTAGAGAGTTTGTTTATTTTATCTGTTTGCTCGCACTACCAAAAGATTTCTTATCTGGAGAAGAAGTGGTGATTTCGAGAGAATATGACTCCGAGAAATGGTTGAGGCATAGACGCTAGACTAAGAGTCGACCTTTGACTATGTCATTACAAATGACAATAAAGTAATTATGCAGCTATTGGTGATTAACTACGGGAAGAATGTAATTCTGAAGTTTGCATAGTGGTTCCTTCGATCGATTTTGGGCCCTCGTTAGTGCTAGGTATATTCAAAGGAGTTAGCGATGAATGGATTATAGTTTCTGGCAGATGGTCTCGGAAGTTCAACTTCATCAGACAGGTGAAAAAGGTTATAGTAATGCTTGAAGGCATTGGATCTCTAGCTCGATGCATCTTTTGGCAGCTATGTTGATATATGCTTATAGTACATTGTACCTTGGGATCGATAGGCTCAGACTTTCGTACTATTGGTTATGAAATACTGGCCAGCGATGTTAGGTTGATACAGTGTCGTCTTCTGGACTGATTGAATGGGGGATATACTATTTTGCGGAAGAATATATTATACTAGCATGCTAAGGAAAGCATTTTGGGAGCAGGTTAGGATTTACTATCATATGTTGAGTGGTTAAAAGGTGGCATAAGATCGAGCAAAGATGTCATAATAAATGCGTCCAAGATATAGATAACAGCATCTCGGAGTGGAAAAATCACTTGTGCTTTTACTTATTCGTTTATGATGTTTTGATTCAAAAAGTTTTGGTTTCATCAAAATTGATGCACCAGAGCACGATGTGCTTGACAAAGGGTCGTGCGCAGCTATGTGGTTGTTCGTGCCTGCCGTTGGTAATTGTACGTGTGGGGATGGCGTCTCGTCTCTTATCTCGGGTGGAGATAGTGTATATTACATTGTGATGCGGACCCAAGACGTAGGTATCGCTTATTCAATGGGAGTATCTTATGAGTCATGTACTTTCATAATAGTGGGGTGAATGCAGTCATTCTTTGTATTTGTGTTACAGAGGAATTTCACAGAGTCTAATATAGCGGGATATTTGACGGGCAGGAGATTAAGGTATGCCTAGGGTAGAGTAGTCTTCAGATTATCGTTGAGAGATTCACTATGTAAGGAAAGTAATTTTATGAGAGTATGAGTCAAGTAACTCTGGTTTAGAGGGGAGATATTATACTTCTTTAAATAGAATTCATGGTTGCTCACTTAACTTTATTAGTACTGTGCTACGCATACTGCGGTCATGTTAGGAAGGACTTGGAGAAAGATATTCTATACGATTTATTAGTAGTTCTTTAATAAGTGGGGGTAGGTCGGGTCTACATGCTATGACATGCTTATATATAAATCCTCGTAGAACAGTGTATATTTTATGCTCATATGGTGGTGGAGTGTCACTAGAGCACGATATATAGAAGCAGAATCCAGGTGAAATAATTGTTCTGGAACTTACTATGATGTTATTCTTAGTAAATTGAGTAGATATAGATATATGTGCAATGAATGCTGGTCTTCTGGTACTGATTGGTCCTGTAATTCAAATTACAAGGATCCCAGAATTCGGAATTATGTTGGATATATGCTGATCGAAAGTTGTATATCGTAGTATTGAGTTCTGTATTGTGTGCTTAGTGTGTGATCAGCCGCTGTCCGCATGTGATAGAGTGAATACGAAGCTAAATGTGGATGGCTATAGTATTTGCAGACTCTCTATTAGCGACAGCGTCGCGGTATAATTAATTAGTCGCATCAGAATTAGCTGCTCGCATAGGCGACTTTCGCCTGTTAACTTAGACATGTTTGGGTACTTGCTGCGGTGAGATTGTGAGAGTGATTGTACATTACGAGAATGCATTACCACTTTTATAGTGAACCCACTCGGGGGAGAAAGGGACCCGACTAATTGCTATAGCATTGGATAGGATAGACTCAGGTGATTAATTTTGTATTGACGAAAGTTGATTATCAGCGTCATATTATAATAAGCGATTGTAGTCTCTGGAGTCATAACAATTAAATGCTAATATGGATATAGTGGTATCGAGATTACTTTGAAGGATTAGTTACGTGTTAGGGTTTAATATGAAAGAGTCATCGTGAGAGAATTAAGGTGGAAAGTGTCGTTATACAATAGTGCATTTAGGGGTACAGTGAGACGGCTCGGAAAGATGCAGAGATGACCCATTATGTAGGTAAAGATAGGAGGAGCTATTAGTAGTTTACGCGCTAATGTTGGTTTAGACATTTTGTGGGAGATTGTGCTGATAGTTATATTGTGCTTGTTGAGAAGACAGATATATAGTTGAGCACACTCGTAATAATTGTCTTGATAGGGCATAAATTATAATTTTGACTATATTCAAATCAAATAATGGTGTTATGGCTTTATCTATCACCTATTGTTTCTAGGTCTTGCTTCTCCTTTGAGTAATGGTAAGATAATTTCATATTTTCAAGAGTGAAATTTAATGAGATGACTTAAATTGCAGTTTAAGTTTGCTTATAGTCGCATATTTGAGTGTCTTATGACGGAGTCATTACTCATATTAGGGGGTGGTTGATCCGGAAGGTTTGGTGTACGCGATCAGTTCTTTTTAGTAGATGAGTCTTGGTCTCTGGTACGGTGGGAAACTTATAAGCATTGTTGTATGGACGCGAAAGTTCATGACGAAATTCTGATTGTCGGTTTGAGTCAGGGGCCGATTAGACCTATTAGGTAGACGCTTAGACCTCGAGTACCCTCATAAGGAGTCCGACCCACAGTTATATATCGCTTCTTCTATTAGAATGAATGACTTGAAGATTCTGCAATTTGTGTAAGACGTATTAATGATATTCGTTATTTCTGTGTTTCTTAGACTTGGATGGTTAGCGCGTCATTAAATAATAATATGTGAGGTAGAGTAATTTCAATGCGTGTGATCTTAGATTAATGGCTCTCTGCACCGCATAGTAGGGTTTTTGGGTTCTTAGCTATATATTAGGGCCATAGACGGTGGAGTCATTTGGTTAATAGATTATTAATGATAGCTACCGATCGGAACTGGAGATATGAGATCCCAGTATTTAAGCGTATTCATTACTATTGATCCGGTGGAGCGACAGGGAGCAGCGCAAGCCTGTATTCAAGCTGAACGTTCAAATTATAGTAATACAATATCGAGCAATATTATAGCATATATATGTCTACATGTAAGTAAAAGTTATATCTGAATATGGATTATTCTTTGTCATATATCTATCGTCTTTATTGAACAATAGTGATGTAGCTCTGTTTTGACTTAACGTAATGTATATTAATATATAATTCTGATAAAAGTTAAGTTGGACATTGGTTCTTGAAATCAGAGTATATAATATTTATAATACCTATGAGATCATAGTTATGTAGGAACTATTCTAAATAGCTAGATGAAATGCATAGCAAAGATACCAATATCGAATTTATTTCAACGATGGTATCTGCACACAAATATAAAGAGATTTTTATATTACACGTTTCTAGATTTGTTGCTGGCATAGCTTTTATATAATCTATAAATTAGTGAAGTTTATACTTAAAGAGTTGGGAATATATTGGAGGAGATCTATTAGATGGTATTTAATGAATTATAATATTAAAATATAGTAAGAATCATGATCATCTTATCTGGAAATGTTTGTATTTGATAATCTGGAAGAGGTCTTGATCCTCTATCTTCGAAAAGTGTATGTTAGATTAGTGCTTGTATTGGTCTGTATTTGAATTTTTTTGTTTATTGACTGTATATTCAGATCCCTCTCACGATATAATGTGACAAGATCTAGTAATTCAGCTATATTTTGGGTTCACTAACTTCAATAATATAGGATATTCTGTATGTATATGTGTGTTTTATGACCATGGATCTGATACACAGTTTTAATGTGAAATGGGTAAATCTGATTTTTCGTCCTGATGTTAGTGTAATTTGATATAATATGAGGTCATATAAGAGTATGTCTAGCTAAATAAAGATTGTGAACCCTTCATACTCTGTTTCCTTTATCTATAAATGTATTAAAGTTTTAGATCTGATTCTTATTGATTTACTATAACTATAGATATAGGAATTATAGATTGATCTTAAATCAATTTTAGGCTTTAGTGTCATACTGAGTGAGGTTATTGTTGCTAAAAGTTACGATGGTAAGGTTGTTGTTAATTTATTTGTTGAATTCACAGTGAATGTCCTGTGTTTTAGCCATTGTTATGTGGTTAACCTCTATCGGATCCACTTGGGTTTGTAGCCTTTTTGGTTTTGGTTCTTTTTTGCATCTTTTTGCCCTAAAAGTGAGATCTTGAATGCTAATTCTGGAGGATTATTGTATAAATTCTGTTTGATGGGAGCCAACTATTCGCTTGTCCACTTGTTGCAGCGGGCAGCCTCTCCTTTATTGTGAGTTGACTGGTGGGCTGTTCTTCTTGTGTTTGCTGCAGCAAGCTATGTCCAACGTCCTTATTGGATGTGTAAGCAGGGAGGAGAGGGAAACGAGAAGGACCGTATATGGGGGAAGGGTCGTTATGTTGGGAGAGAGGACTCACAGCCTCGGTTCGTCGGTGTATTCCAATTATATTTTAGACATATTCTTCTTAATATTTTTTCATTTTGCTGTAATTGATGGAGGTTGGCGCGCTGGGTTTTTGTTTTATATGTATCCAACGAGATGATTCACTCTAGAATATCCGATTCTACAAAGGTTAAGTGTATTAGGACTCTCTTGTGGAGTGGGAGATTCGGATCTCTAAATCTGTTTTGTTAGGGTGAAAATAGAGAAGCCCCCTGCCCTGGCTATTCACTTTACTATGTTAGGAGGAGAGCGAGTATTTACTTGCAAACAGCTTGTTATACAGTATGCATTTCTTCTATAATGAATCTACATTTTGTGATCCATTCCTAAAACATTAGGAATGTTGCGAAGTCAAGGATCTGTGTCTATTGAAGGATATTTTCGGTTGAGTGGCAATTTCAGTACAAATAGGGAACCGCGACTTAAAAAGAGGGTGAGGGGCTTGGCGACCTGATCTCCTTCAGTTTGAGGGGGACAGGCCCACCGGCCAGGATGCCTCAATTTATGCGTGATGATTTGATGAGATAGGAGATTAGTTTCATGGAAATGTCGTTCACGGTCAGATCCAGATCTGATTTTGAGGTATTGTGTAGAAGCAGGTAAGATAAGGGTGACTACGATTCCTCAGACAGAATGGATACCGGTAGAAGACGAACAGAAATGGCGCTATGTGATGGCCATAGAATCGGCAGAGGATTATTACTTGGCTTGCTATATCAGTATATATCAATCATTGTGATCATTTGGACTTACCTCCTGATATGACCATTAGGAGGTTAATGTTTTTTAGATTCTATGAATTTAATCTATCTTTTTATTTTTATTTGTTCATACATAAACTCAGGAGAATAAAGTATTCTATAGATAATCAAGACTATAGTAATCGAGAAACGATTTTATGCAATTTGGATCGTGTAGTTGGATTGATCAGATACTGAACGGACCTGGATCGGAAATAGGATTTCGCTTCATTACTCTGCTCGTCTTGAAATATGTGAATCTAAATTCGAGTTTGAAATTTCTGAATCTGGCTTTAGGGTGATTTGCAATGAATTTTCTCAACGGGTCGAGAGGGTTCACAACGCCTCTCTGATGTGCTGTCTATCGAGTGCGCCGGTTCTCAGAGTTTTGTAGATTCTGTAGATTAGCTTCAATGGTATGGGATGCAAATTGTTAGATGATCTCTAATTCAAATTGCTGCAGTGTCTCTAGTCGTAGATTCATTTGTGTGTGCGTCTGAACTATACTCGATGTACTGCAAAAACTCTTCATACGTATTGTAGGTACTCATTCTAAATAATTCTAATGCTCAAAAATCAAGTGACGCTGATAGGGCAGATCTATTGGTGGCAATCAGATCATGGGTGGAGATGAAGCTGACGTATCCCAAACCTTATGTTGTCTGCAATCTGTGATATTGCCTGCTTGTGACTTTTTGCGAGCCTTGCTTGGCTATATCTTGAGAGCCGATGGTTATGTAATTTGTCAGGAGGGTTTGGGTGATGGATCAATGCTAAACCCTTCGTGTCTGTCCATATATTGACTCAAGTATGCTATTTGCGGGTTCTGAGTTATATGTTAGAAAATCAGTAGATAGAGAACATGCTTACTTTATTTGTAACGTTAACATAAGACATCGGGATTGCATTTTTTGGAGAGACTTTTGGTTATTATATCACTAGTTTTGGTTAGTCGGATTCTTCATCGGGCTACTCCTCTACCACCGAGGTAGATAGATTCCATCTTGATGCAATCCAGTTCCTACAATGAACATGTCATAGCCAACATACACCTCAGGGTTCCATATGGCTAGGAGACCGAGTAATGGTGTAGTCAAACTATAACACCCTCAAGGTGAACCGCCGATGCATCTCAGGTCAAAGAACCAGACACACTACTGCAGCATCGAGTCAGTCATTGACGAGAAGGTAGACTTCCTAATGACTACTCGAGGTGGTCACGCTCAGTGCCCTCGTTCTCTAACGAGTACCTGTACTCTCGCTCCGGTATCTCCACACCGTAGACTTAAGACTCATCTACTAAAGAGAAGCGATTGTACACCAACCTTCCGGATCAATCACCATCCTCGTGATGATCCTATGGTCAGGAGCAATTTATGAGTTAATAATGATTATTCATGTCTTAAATTTTCAACTCTTGAAAATATGAATTATCATTACCATTAACTCAAAGGATGTATCACAGACACTAAATACACATATGTGATAGAAAATAACCCATTTATTGATTTTAGTCAAAATTATAATTTTGCCCCTAGAAGTGTATTATAAGTGTCATCCAATTTTGGCTTCTAGGGCACATATATCTAACACATCACTGTATTGAAGGCTGCAAAGGAGGCATTCTGGTACAAAAAGTTCATCGCAGAGCTCGGAGTGATGCCATCAGATGCCATCCCTCTATACTGCGATAATAATGCTGCCATAGCCCTTGCTAAGGAGCCAAGGTCTCATCAGAAATCCAAGCACATCGAGCAGCAATTCCACCTCATCTATGATTACCTCGAGAAGGGATACATCGAGGTTAAGAGAGTCGACACTGCAGACAATGCGACTAACCCACTGATAAAACCATTGAGCCAGTAGAAGATCGAAGCCCATCTTGAAAAGACGGGACTTAGATCTGTAGCCAATTGACTTTAGGTCAAGTGGAAGTTTGTTAGATGTGAGTCCAAGAAGCTAGATTGATTGACACTTGTAATACACTTCTAAGGATAATTTTATAATTTTGACTATAAATTAATAAAAAAATTATTTTCTATCATAATGTGTATTTAAAGTATCTATGATACATCCTTTGAGTTAATGGTAATGACAATTCATATTTTCAAGAGTTAAAAATTTAAGACATGAATTTCATAATTAACTCATAAAATGCTTCCGACCGTAGGATCATCATGAGGATGGTGATCGATTTGGAAGGTTGGTGTACGATCACTTTCTTAGAATAGATGAGTCTTAAGTCTACAGTATAGAGACACCAGAGCAAGAGTACAGGTACCCATTAGAGAATGAGGGCACTAAGTGTGACCACCTCGAGCAGTCATAAGGAAGTCTACCTTCTCGTCGATGATAGGCTCAATGCTGCAGTGGTATATTTGGTTCTTTGATTTAAGTTGTATCGATAGTTCACCTTGAGGGTGTTGTAGTTTGACTATACCATAACTCGATCTTCTAGGCATTTAGAATCTTGAGGTGTATGTTGGCTATACAATGTTTATTATAGAAATTGGATTGCACCAATAGGGGATCTATCTACCTCGGTAGATGAGGAGTAGCCATATGATAATCATGAGACAGAATTCTTAAGCCCATGGCCATGGCAGGGTGAAGATGATAAGAAGAATTTCTATTAGGATTTCATATTGGACTCGAATTGAATGATTAATTCATATGACGGATGTTGGGTTTGATAAGTTCACCTTAACTCTAATCCTATCGAGGCTAAAGATAGAAAAACCCAATCACACAAGTAGATGCACCGAGAGGTTCGCTTTCAGTTCTAATGGATTGCCATCATATACTGCTAGGTGTCACTGATGAATTCTAGGAGCAATTAGAAAGATTTTAATGATCAATCATTCTAATTATATGAATAAGAAAAGTTCTGATCTTTTGAAAGATGTTTTAATGATGTTGATGATAGAGATCGTGACATATCTTATTACCATACGGAACTGAATCTAACTGGATCATACAAATAAGGATTTGGGTCTGGATGTCATTAATTGAGTTAACCTAGTTCGATTAATTTGGATTAGATCCAATCAGGTTCAAGGTAATTGTGCTAGCACACAATTGAGCTTGACTTTCTTCTTCTGTAATCTTTCTGATTCATCGTGATCGCTGTCATAGGTGGTCAAAAATAAAACCTAACTTACTACTATATAGATCGGGTGAATCAGGATCAAACCCATAGGGATCATGTTAATTGCATTTAAAAATAAGATTAAGATTGATTAAAAGTAGATTAATTAAAAAGATACTTAAATTAATTAAAAAAATAAATTAAATAGTAATTAATTAAAAGAGGAGTTGCAAGTATGGAGATGGATTCTCAGGATTTCAATTGATCACTTATCTGATAGCTGATATTCTTTTTAATTATGCTGTAATTGATATCTAATCAATAAAGATATATCTTATCTTAGAGAGCATGGTCAGTACCTTTAGATCATAGCCCATTCCTTAAAGTTATAGGCTAGTCTAAATTGATTTAGATATAATATCAAGAATTAATTTGAATATAATTTATCCCAAGAGGACGAACCGTATCCAAGGATCATGGCTCATCCCAAGGATAATAAAACTATTCCAGATTAATTGCAAGAAAATAAAGACATAAAATTACTATAACCATAAACAATCGCTATTACGAATTAACAAGAAGTACAAAAGATGAAAATTAGAAAATACCATCTAAATAAGATTACAATTATCTTTGAAGAACTAGGTGATCAGTCGAACATCGAAAAGCTTCTCGTTGATATCTTCATCCTGGAGCCTTGCTGAAGAACACGGGCAGCAGTTGGTTGTAGGAATCTAGGGTAGGAAAAGAGCTTTGTCGAAGATCCAGGCTTTGGTGTTGGTTTGAAGAAAGAAGAAAGAGAAAAGGTTAAAGAAAGAAGGGTTTGAGAGAGAATTAGGGAGAGAGAGAGCTTGCTATTGGTGAAAGAAGGGCTTTGGAGGGTTTTAAAGAAGCTTGGAAGGGCTTGGAGAGCATATGGGGGCTTATTCCCCCAAGGGGGAGGGTTAAGGCTCGTTGGTTTAGTTTAAGAAAATTTTTATAGAGAGAAAAAAAAGAGAAATTGGGTTAAAATTAGAGAAAAACCAAGAAAATAGAGTCTGGATTGGATTTTGCACCCCTAGAACATTTTTCTACCGTTGGATTGGGTTCTAATGGTCTAGATTTGACCAAAATCGGCCTTCTATAGCTTAAACAGGATCCAAAATAATTCTCAGCCATCAGATCAATTGATTGGACAATTTTGGACCTTGGATGGGCGCCAGATCTCCTAAAGCAAGTTGGAATCATTTTTTAGCCATTGGATTTCGATCGGTGCTGATTTGTGCTGTTGGATCACGCCGGTTTGCTGGGCGTTGTTCGAATCAAAGCAGGAATCATTGCTATCCATCGGATCTCAGGAGGAATGAATATGGGATGTTCGATCATGCAATACTATTGCTGTAGACCTTTGCAAACCAGGCACATGGAAGACCTGGGCTAATCACCACGTGTTATGCCACCGGTATTGACCTTTCTACCCCTATGAGCCGCGACATATTCTCTATAAACCCTTTACGGGTTTTGGTCCACCATGCTGCGCACCCTAATTCACCATGCCTGTTGAGCTAGTCAGTCCACACCAGGATCTATGGACTGACCGGCCGGTCTACTATGCACTGGCGGGTCTGATGGGCTGAATTGTTTGGCTTTTTATATTTTTTTTCCATTCTTTCTTTATTTTTCCTTCAAAACTCTATTATGGGTCCAATTTAGGTCTGATTCACTTTAAATTTATTTCATTACGATCCATAAATTGAGCTCTTTCCATCCATAATTTTTTTCTATAAAAGATAATATAAAAGTATCAATTTATAAGAATAAAGATGAATTAATTTAATAAATTAATACTTTTATACATATATTTTATCAGTTTATCATGTCGCAACCAAGTCAAATTTGATTTCACTCATTCTTATATCTTGAATGAATTTATTTTCATTTGACTAAAATTAGATTAGGTTAGACTAATTGTTGAAATTAAATTCATTCTTAGTGCAATTGGACTAGGGTCAAAAGTTAACCTATTTGAGAGAATTGAGGGTCAGCTGATCAAATGCTTCTAGAAAATTCTCTAGGAATTCTTTTGCTCAAATTTTTGGATATGTGATAGGGATTGAGACATGATATAGGTGTGCCAAATTTTGTGATTTATAGAGGTGGTTTGGCTAGGTTTTTGTTAGAGTTTGATTTGGATCAAATTCTTATAGGATTCCTAGGCGCAATGGACTCTTCCTTAACTACTCATGTCACCACTTTCTAGATTGATTTTTGGCATCAAAATCAAATGAGATTTGGGGTTTCATGTGGAGAATAATCCTTGGAGTCCTTTTAAATCAAATAATAGGTTATTTGGTCAATTGGGACTCTAGATGGTGCTTATGTTTTAAACCATCTGACGTCAAAGAGCTTTGATCGCATGAAATTATTTTTCATGCCCAAGTGCTGTCACCCATACCACATCCCATGCTCCTCTATCCTCTTTCTCCCTTTGTTCAACATGCCTAAAAAGTTAGGCACACATTAGAGAAGAAGGTCCAAGTATTTAGGTGCAACATTCAGATTCTACATGATGGTATTCGTGAGAAGAACGGGCTGCCTTCAAAAATTATTTTGAAGGATCTATAGATTATATTTAGATCTGATCCTTAGAGGAGAGATTCATAAGAAGAAGACTTTTAGATCTTCCCCAAGTGGATATTGGTAGAGGCCAGGTGCATGCGTGGCTCCTTCTAAAATCTCAAGAACGATCAGGATCATCATATGGTAATTAAATTATCCAATCAAGTACTTAAAATTAAATTTGATTTAATTTTATTTTATTTTTAATATCAGATCACCATGATCAGATCTAAAAACTCTTAGACTTGATCGAATCATAAAATTTTTGTAGAAAAATTCATCTCAGATCTGATCAGATTTGGATGATTCTATGGCGGAAAATCAGATTTTCCTTCATAACCTCTTGTCTTAAATAATCGGAGGCCTTCACTCTTACTACGATGAGATTAACTTCTTGTCTTAAATAAACAAAGGCCTTCATCCTCGCTTCGATGAGGTTAAGCTCCTATCTTAAATAACTGGAGGCCTTCATCCTCACTATGATGAGGTTTATCCTTGCTACAATAAGGTTGACCAACTATATTAAATAACTGGAGGCCTTCAACCTCATTTGGATGAGGTGAACCTCCTGTCTTAAATAACTGAAGGCCTTCACCCTCGCTACGATGAGGTTAACCTCCTATCTTAAATAACTAAAGGCCTTCATCCTTGCTTGGACAAGGTTAATCTCTTATCTTAAATAACCGGAGGCCTTCACCCACGCTACAATGAGGTTAACCTCCTTTCTTAAATAACCAGAGGCCTTCACCCTCCCTTAGATCAGGTTAACCTTCTATCTTAAATAATCAAAGGCCTTCACCCTCACTATGATGAGGTTAACCTCCTATCTTAAATAATCAGAGGCCTTCATCCTCACTTGGATGAGGTTAACCCCCTATCTAAAATAATCAAAGGTCTTCTATTTCATTTGGAAATGAAGTTCAGTTAGATAATTTCTTATTATCACATAGTTTTGCACCAAAGACAAGAATGTTAAAGTAAAAAAAAAATTATTAAAATGAGGTTATTAATAATATATTCATAAATTTTTTGAATTTCATGGTCGTAGGAGCAATGCTCCTCCGAGCCCCTTTAGATAATATGTTCTCGATCGGATGATTTCTACAACCTCATAAGGACCTTCCTAGTTTAGAGCAAGCTTTTCTTGGCTTTATGGTTGGGAGATGTCGGCCCTTCACAGCACCAGGTCTTCGACTTAAAAAATTTTACTTCTAACTCTAGAATTTTAGTAACGAGCCATCCTCTGTTTATAAGCTGCCATCCAAATTTGGGCCTTTTCTCACTTTTCTTCCAGTAAATTGAGTTTCGCTCTGAGATCCTGTGAGCTGTGTTATTCATTAAAGCCTTCAACCCATGCTGAGGAAAGTTCGAGCTCTACGAGTATTACTGCTTTAGTTCCAAATGCTAGGGCAAAGGCAGTTTCTCCAGTTGGCAGTCTTTGAGTGGTTCTATAAGCCCAGAGAATATGGTAGAGTTCGTCCATCCATGTTCCTTTTGCCTTCTCAAGTCCAACTTTGATCTCATATAGTAGGGTCCTGTTTGTTACCTTGGCTTCGCCATTTGCCTATGAGTGGGCCACCGATGTAAAATGATGGAAGATATTTAGATCCTCATAAAACTCAGCAAATTTTGCTCATGCAAACTGACTTTCATTATTTATAATAAGAGTTAGAGATAGATCGAATCTGCAAACTATTGACTTCCAGAAAAAGTTTGGTACTTTAGCTTCAGTGATTTTTGCCAATGATTCGACCTCAACCCACTTGGTAAAGTAATCCACAGCCACTAGAAAAAATTTTTGTTGTCCAGATGTTATGAAAAAGGGCCCAAGTATGTCCATCCCCCACTATGAAAATAGTCATGGAGCACTCAGAGGTACGAGTTGTGAAGTTGGTTGTCTCTAAATATTGGCATTCCTCTAGCATCAATCACATCTTTTCATATAATATGTGGCATCCTATTCATGGTCAGTTAATAGTATCCTTAACGATGTAGCTTGTAAGATAATGATCTGACCCCAAGGTGATTCCCACACACACCTTTATGCACTTCCTTCAGTGCATAATCAGCCTCAGACGGTTGAAGGCATCTAAGAAGTAGCAAGAAATATGACCTCTTATATAGCTTATTCTTATATAGAATATAACGAGATGTTTGGTTCCTCAATTTTTGAGCTTCTATCGGATCCCTGGATAGTATGCCATCTTTGAGGTATAAAACTAATGGGTCGCTCCAGCTAGGCTCTGGGTTGACTTGCATCACGGTCTGAGATTCTTTCGAGCTTGGGTGTTGCAGAACTTCAAAGAAGACCTCTTTTGGCAATTTACTTGGAGCCAGAGTAGCTAATTTGGAGAGGAGGTCAATCTTAATATTTTCTTCTTTAGGGATTTGCTAAATGTTAAAGCTACTAAAGGCCAAAGTTAGGTTATTTACTTTTTTCAAGTACCTCTTCATACTTTCCTCCCGAGCTTCATATTTATCATGGACCTATCCCACCAACAAGTGAGAATCATTGTAGACTTTCACATAATTTGCCTCTAATTCTTTTGCTATTCTTAACCCAGTAATCAATGCTTCATATTCAGCTCCATTATTTGTTATGGAGAACTCGAAGCATAGTGCATACTCAGCAATAATTCCTTCTGGACTAATTAGAATCAAGCATGCACCCACTCTTGAAGCATTAGATGAACCATCTACATGTAGAGACCAAAAGTTCTCAGGGAGGTCTGCTCTTTCATCAATGAGGTTCATCTAAGAATTGGAAGTACAAACTTCTTGCTACTCAAATTTGATGGGATCCAGAATGGTGCACTCCACCATAAAGTCAGTCAATATCTGAGCTTTAATGGATGGCCATGGCTGAGAATTGATGTCAAACTTGGTAAGCTCAATCGCCCATTTGGCTATTCTTCCAAAGGTATCGGATCGATGAAAAACTACTTTGATAGGCTGATCAGTGAGAAGTGTGATCGTGTACCCCTAAAAATAAGGTCGAAGCTTTTGAGCTGCAATCAACAGGGTATAAATTAGTTTTTCTAATTTTGTATACCTTATTTTGGCATCCCTCAAAACTTGGCTTATGTATTATATAGGCTTCTTGATTTTTGCCTCCTCTCTGATCAAGACAGCCCCAATTGCTATAGGTGACACTACTAGATATAAAAAAAGTTCTTCACCAGGTTCGGATTTGGTAAGGAGAGAAGGTGAGCCGAGGTAGTTCTTCAATTTCTCAAAAGCTTGCTGACACTCAAGAGTCCAGCAAAAGTTTTTTGGCTGCTTGAACAGTTGAAAGAAAAGCATGTAACGCTCGATCGACCTCAAAATGAATCGATTTAGAGCTGCAACCTTTTCCATCAAGCATTGGACCTCTTTTATAATTTTTGGTGTAGTCATTTCTTAAATGGCTTTGATCTTCTCAGAATTTGCTTCCTTCAATACCACATCTTGACATCATAAATCTTAGAAACTTTTCTAAGGTTACTCTGAAGGCACATTTGGTTGGATTCAGCTTCATCTTGTACTTGCAAAGTGTGTTGAAAGTTTTATTGAGATTAGCAATATGATTTGTCATAGATCGGCTTTTGACTAGCATGTCATCCACATAGACCTCCATATTGTGGCTAATCTACTCTTTAAAGATTTTGTTCGCCAGGCGTTGTAAGTGGCACTTGCATTCTTTAGTCCAAAGGGCATAATCTTATAATAATATAGACCATGGTCAGTAATAAAAGCTATTTTTTCTTTATCCTCTAGTGCCATCTAGATTTGATTATAACCAGAAAAGGCATCCATGAAAGTAAGAAGCTCATGGCCTAAAGTGTCATCCACCAGTTGATCAATTCTAGGTAGAGGATGGCTGTCTTTTGGGCAAGCCTTATTTAAATCTATAAAATCGATGTACATCCTCCACTAGCCATTTGTCTTTTTGATGAGAACAATATTTGCAATCCAATCTGGATAAGATACTTTCCAGATGAAATTAGTTTTAAGAAGCTTGTCAACTTCATCCATGATGGCCTTCTACCATTCTGGTGCAAAGCTACACTTCTTTTGCTTCACTGGCTAATGTTTAAGATCCACGGCTAAATGATATTCCATTACTTCTGCATCAATTTCTGGCATATCTCCAGGTACCCAAGCAAAGATATTGACATTCTTTCGCAAGAAGGTGACAAGCTGCTTTCTGACTCACTCTTCTAGGTTAGAGCGGATTTGAACAGTATGATCTTCATTTTCATCATTTAAAAATACTGCAATAAGGTCTTCGATTGGTTTCCTTTGCTCCTCAGTTAGGTCATCTCGGGCATCAAGTCCATCTACTAGACAAGAATTTGCTTGCTTTCCCCCTTGCAAGGCAATGGTATAACAGTGTCACGCCAATGCCTGATCTCTCTTGGCTTGTCCAACCCCATGACTTGTTGGGAACTTTATCTTCAAGTAATAGATCAAAACCATAGCCCTAAGTGCATTCAAATTAGGTCGGCTGAGGATTGCATTATAAGCTGAAGGAGCCCTTACTACTAGAAAATCAACTTGGGCCCTGGACTGCTTTGAATATCGACCTGCCATAATAGATAAAGTTATTATTCCTTTAATCGGTACTGTATCACCGATGAATCCTATTAATGGAGAACTTATTAGTCCCATGTGATCATCAGATATAGGCATTTTAGAGAATGCATCATAAAATAAAACATCTACAGAGCTTCCATTATCAATCAGAATATGGCGTACATCATAATTGGCAATATTTAAAGTGACTACAACAACGTCATTGTGTGGAAATTAGACCCCCTATGCATCTTGTTTAGTGAAAGTGATAGGCTCCTCAATCCTTTGCCTTTTTGCGCACTCTGCAGATCCACTAGCTTCTCCCTATCGATGTCCACCAGTAATGGTATTGATGATTCCAAGTGGCGGCTGATAATTCTATGGCTCATACCTCTAGGGTGGTTCAAGCTATGGCAGAGCTATTGGCCAATCTTTCCTTCTTTTTGGCTGATGTCAGAGAAATCGATTTAGACGGCCTCTTCTAAATAGCTTCTCAATCTCATCTTAGAGCTGGATGCATTCTTCAGTATCGTAATCATAGTCATGATGGTAGAGGAAGTACTTGTTGGGGTTGCACTGAAGGAAAAAACCTATTTTTCGGATCAAGTTCGTTCAGATCTGATTGGATCAGAAAGGATATTTCAAAAATTAATTCTCTAAGATCCTAATTAGATCTGAGATTTCTCAGATCAGATCTTATCAATCTAATAATAAAAATAAAATAAAAATAAAAATTAAATCTAATTTAATTATACCTTTATTTTGGATAATCTAATTATTCTATGATGATCTTGATATTTGCCTGAGGTTCTGGTTGTAGCCACACAAGCGCTTGGCCTCTACTGGTATCTTCTTGGGTAGAATTTGGAGATCTTCTCTTTCTCAATCAATCCTCCAAAAATTAGATCTGGATTTGATCTTGAAGGTCTTCAAAACTACTTTTGAAGAACAATCATTGTCTCTTGCAGCAGTGCTGCCTTCTTTCTTTCCTGGCATCTTTTACTTGCTTGGATCGCACCTTGTTAGTTCCCAAAACCCCTTGGGCATGGAGAGGAGAGAGAGGACTAAAGGGTGGCATGGAGAAAGAGAGAGAGAGAGGCTTTGTGGCATGGGCTAAAGGTAGAAGCATTAAATTCTAGGCGCAGATGGGGTTTATATAGACCCAACTGTGCCATGCAGTGCCACATCATCCTAGCCAATCACGGCCCTTTGTGCAATTAGATTTAAATCTGATCGATGAAATGACATCATCTGATTCAATCAGATGAGGGACCCTCAAAAACCTCCTAAGATGGCACCAAGACTAGATCAAACAAGACTTTTTAGCGCCA
Source organism: Cocos nucifera (assembly GCA_006176705.1). Classification (NCBI taxonomy): domain Eukaryota; kingdom Viridiplantae; phylum Streptophyta; class Magnoliopsida; order Arecales; family Arecaceae; genus Cocos; species Cocos nucifera. The sequence continues at coordinate 57,158 of QRFJ01003901.1, forward strand.
CACAGTTTAATCCCCTGAAGCAATCCTGGAGTCCCATCTGTATGGGACTCCAATTTTATCCTCATGAAGCACACGCCTTCCTAGGCATGCACCCTCTTTCTATCTGCATTTTAGTAGGGGGACAAGTCCTAGGTACTCTCCTATGGGTGCATGATACATGAGCACATGTCTAAGTGTCCAGGGTCAACATTTGACCAATGTCCGTAAACAAGATTTAGCAGGTGATCGAAAAATGGTAGGTATTATTTTAAATTTATCTCATAAATTAAGACAACTCTTTTTTGATCTAGACAAGCTTCAGTTAGATCAAGTAAAGGTTCCTAAGTGAGCCCAAACACATTTGGCTCAGTCGAGACAAGCTATAATGATTGTTAAAGAAGAACATTAGGCTCAATCGTGTGCTAGCATGATTTTCTTGAACCTAATTGAATCTTATTCAAATCAATTGAACTGGGTTAGTCCAATTGATGATATCCAGATCCAAACCCTTATTTGTGTGATCCAGTTAGGTTCAGTTCTGTATGGTAATGGGATATGTCATGATCTCTATCATCGACATCATCGAAACTCCTTTCGATGGATCAGAACTCTTCTGATTCAGACAACTAGAATGATCGATCATCTAAATCATTCTAATTGCTCCCAAAATCCACCAATGACACCTAGCAGTATATGGTGGCAACCCATCAAAACTGAAAAATGAACCTCTCGGTGCAGCTACTTGTGTGATTAAGTTCTTCTATCTTGAGCCCCGATCAGATTAGGGTTAAGGTGAACTCGTCAAACCCTAATTTCTATCATATGATTTAATCATTCGATTCAAGTCCGATGTGAAAATTCTTAATAGAAACTTTTTTCATTATTTCACTCTCTCATGGCCATGGACTTATGGACTTGATTCTCATGATCATCATAGGGCTGCTCCTCATCCACCGAGGTAGATAGATTCCATCTTGGTGCAATCCAATTCCTACAATGAACATGCTATAGCCAACATACACCTCAGGATTCCGAATGGCTAGGAGATCGAGTCATGGTGTAGTCAAACTATAACACCCTCAAGGTGAACTATCGATGCACCTCAGGTCAAAGAACCAGACACACCACTACAGCTTCGAGCCAGTCATCGATGAGAAGGTAGACTTCCTTATGACTGCTCGAGGTGGTCACGCTCAGTGCCCTCGTTCTCTAACAGATATCTGTACTCTCGCTTCGATGTCTCTACACCATAGACTTAAGACTCATCTATCCTAAAGAAGCGATCATATACCAACCTTCTAGATCAATCACCATCCTCATGATGATCCTACGATCGAAAGCATTTTATGAGTTAATAATGAAAAATTCATGTCTTAAATTTTCAGCTCTTGAAAATATGAACTATCATTACCATTAACTCAAAGGATGTATGCTAGACACTTTCAAAATACACACTATGATAAAAAAATAACTCATTTTATTATTTATAGTCAAAACTATAATTTTGTCCTAAGAAGTGTATTACAAGTGTCAGCCAATCTAGCTTCTAGGGCATACATATCTAACAAACTCCCACTTGACCTAAAGCCAATTAGCTATAAATCTAAGTCCCATCTTCTTAAGGTGGGCTTCAATCTTCTGCTGGTCTAACAACTTTGTATGTGGGTCTATCGCATTATCTATGGAGTTGACTCTCTTGACCTCGATGTAACCTTTCTTGAGGTAATTGTGGATGAGGTGGTACCGCCGCTCGATGTGCTTGGATTTCTAGTGAGACTTTGGCTCTTTAGCAAGGGCTACGACACCATTATTATCGCAGTACAAAGGAATGGCATCCGATGGCATCACTTCCATCTCTGCGGCAAACTTCTTATACCAAAATGCCTCCTTAGCTTTTGATGCAGCAATGTACTCTGCTTCCATGATGGAATCTGCTATCACTGTCTACTTGAAACTCTTCCAACTGACAGCACCATCATTACACAAAAACAAACTCCTAGATGTCAACTTTCGATCATCTATATCAGTCATAAAATCCAAATTTGTATACCCCTGGACATGGAGTTCTCCATTATCGGTCTATATCTATGTACATCTTCTATGAACGACCTAGCATCCTATCGGTCTATCTCTATAGACCTTAATTTCTAGAATGAAAGATGCTTCTCTTAGGTCTTTCATGGAGAATTCTTTAGATAACCACATTTTAACTGTGGTCAACATGGAAATATCATTTTCAATAAGAAGGATATCATCCACATATAGTACGAGGAAGACAATAGTGCTCCCATTAATCTTTTTGAAAATATATGATTCCTCCTCATTCTTAATGAAACCAAATAATTTGACTACATTAAAATGAGTATTCTAGCTTCGAGATGCTTGCTTAAGTCCATATATGGATCTTTGCAGCTTGCATACTTTGTGATCAGCATCACTAGACGTGAAACCTAGCAGCTATTCCAAATAGATATCTTCCTCAAGGTATTCATTTAAGAACATCATTTTCACATCCACTTATCATATTTTATAATCAAAATTGGATGCAACAGCAAGTAATGTGCGGATGAATTTTAGCATGGCTACTAGCAAAAAGGTATCCTGATAGTCAATGCCTCCACGCTGACTATACCCTTTTGCCACTAATCTAGCTTTGAATGTCTCCATATTTTCATCTACATCAATCTTTCTCTTATAGATCTATTTACACCCAATAGGTACTATACCTTTAGGTGGATCTACCAAGGTCTAGACTGAAGGAAAATCCTGATTTTTCGATCCAGGTTCGTTTAGATTTGATCAGATCAAGAGATATATTTTAAAAATTTTCTCTTTGATCTATATCAGATCTAGGATGTTTCAGATCTAATTAATATTAGTTTAATAAATAAAATAAATAAGGATAAATTAAATCAAATTTAATTTACCTAATTTGGGTAATCCTATTATCCTGTTCATGATCCTGTATGCAGCGGAAGGTTCTGGATCTAGCCACGCAAGCGCATGGCCTCTACCGATATCCACTCGAGCTGGATCTAGAGATCCTCTTCTTCTCTATCACATCTCCAAAAATCAGATTTGGATCTGATCTGGAGGATCTTCAAAACTCCTTTTGAAGATCAGCAGTCGTCCTTTGCAGCAGCGCAGCCTTCTTGCTTTTGATCGCCTTTCTCTTGCTTGAATCGCACCAACAAAAATCCAAAACTCCTTTTGGACGTGGAGAGCAAGGGGAGAAGGTGGTTTGGCATGGAGAAGGAGGGGAGAGGCAGCCTTGGGGCGTATGGAAACTCTTATTCAATCATAATCTGAGTTGGGCGCAGGGTCTTATTTATAGACTAACTGTGATCCAACTCCTCTTCTTCCCAACCAATCACAACCCTTTGTGAAATCAGATCTAAATCTGATTGGTGGGAATAGAGTCCCCTGGATTCCTCCTTAGAGGGTGCCTAAGACCAGTCAAACTGGATTCTTAGAAGAACTCTAATTGGAATCCAAAAGGGAGGTGGAGTCCTTGTCCAACAAGGACTCCTAGGCGCCTCCAACTTGGGCACACACCTAGGGTGGCGTGCGCCCTCTTCCTTGCCAGGTTCTGGCAGGGGACAGGCCCCCACCAGCTCTCCAATAGGTGCATGACATGTGGTCAAAAGTCAAAGTGTCAATGGTCAACGTTTGACCAGTCAAAGGTAGACTTTTGACCAAAGTCAAAGAACAAGAAATGGCAGGTGACCAAAAATGGCAGGTAATGTCTTACAAAATAAGACAACCTATTCTGACTTGGACAACCTCCAGTCAGACCATATGAAGGCCTCTGATTGAGCACAAACTCCTTTGGCTCAGTCAGGACAACTTATTTATGATAGTAAAAGAAGAACGTTAGGTTCAATCGAGTGCTAGCACGATTTCCTTGAACCTAATTGAATCTCATTCAGATCAATTGAACTAGATCAGTTCAATTGATGATCACCAGATTCAAACCCTTGTTTGTGTGACCCAGTTAGGTTCAGTTCTGTATGGTAATGGGATATGTCATGATCTCTATCATCGACATCATCGAAACTCCTTTCGATGGATCAGAACTCTTCTGATTCGAACAGCTAGAATGATCGATCATCTAAATCATTCTAATTGCTCCCAAAATCCACCAGTGACACCTAGCAGTATATGGTGGCAACCCATCAGAGCTGAATGCGAACCTCTTGGTGCAGCTACCTGTGTGATTAAGTTCTTCTATCTTGAGCCCCGATCAGATTAGGGTTAAGGTGAACTCGTCAAACCCTAGTCTCTGTCATATGATGTAATCATTCGATTCGAGTCCAATGTGAAAATCTAAATAGAAACTCTTTCTATTATTTCACTCTGCCATGGCCATGGGCTTCTGGACTTGATTCTCATGATCATCATAGGGCTGCTCCTCTACCACCGAGGTAGATAGATTCCATCTTGATGCAATCCAGTTCCTACAATGAACATGCTATAGCCAACATACACCTCAGGGTTCCATATGGCTAGGAGACCGAGTAATGGTGTAGTCAAACTATAACACCCTCAAGGTGAACTGCCGATGCATCCTCAGGTCAAAGAACCAGACACACTACTGCAGCATCGAGTCAGTCATTGACGAGAAGGTAGACTTCCCTAATGACTACTCGAGGTGGTCACGCTCAGTGCCCTCGTTCTCTAACGAGTACCTGTACTCTCGCTCCGGTGTCTCCACACCGTAGACTCAAGACTCATCTACTAAAGAGAAGCGATTGTACACCAACCTTCCGGATCAATCACCATCCTCGTGATGATCCTATGGTCGGGAGCAATTTATGAGTTAATAATGATTATTCATGTCTTAAATTTTCAACTCTTGAAAATATGAATTATCATTACCATTAACTCAAAGGATGTATCACAGACACTAAATACACATATGTGATAGAAAATAACCCATTTTATTGATTTTAGTCAAAATTATAATTTTGCCCCTAGAAGTGTATTACAAGTGTCAGCCAATTCTGGCTTCTAGGGCACATATATCTAACAATCTCCCACTTGTCCTAAAGCCAATTGGCTACAAGTCTAAGTCCCATCTTCTCAAGGTGGGCTTCGATCTTCTGCTGGCCCAACGGCTTTGTAAGTGGGTCTGCCACATTATCTGCGGAGTTGACTCTCTTGACCTCGACGTAACCCTTCTCGAGGTAATCGCGGATGAGGTGGTATCGCCGCTCAATGTGCTTGGATTTCTGGTGAGACCTCGGCTCCTTAGCAAGGGCTATGGCGCCATTGTTGTCGCAGTATAGAGGAATGGCATCTGATGGCATTACTCCAATTTCTGCAGCAAACTTCTTGTACCAGAATGCTTCCTTCGCAGCCTCTGATGCAGCGATATATTCTGCTTCCATGGTGGAATCTGCTATCACCGTTTGCTTGGAACTCTTCCAGCTGACAGCACCACCATTGCACACAAACAGACTTCCAGATGTCGACTTTCGATCATCTATATCGGACATGAAATCCGAGTCTGTGTATCCCTGGACTTGGAGTTCTCCATTACCAAAGACCAACATCATATCCTTAGTTCTTCTCAAGTACTTAAGGATACATTTCACAGAAGTCCAGTGTTCTTCACCTGGATTTGACTGATATCTGCTTGTGACACTCACAGCATGGGCTATATCAGGTCGTGTACATAGCATGGCATACATGAGGCTCCCTATTGCAGAAGCATAAGGGATCTTGCTCATGCGTTCTATTTCCTCAGGTGTGCTGGGGCACATCTTCTTGGAAAGATGAATACCATGTCTGAAGGGTATTAATCCCCTCTTAGAGTTTTCCATACTAAACCTCTTTAGTACTTCCTCTATGTACATCTTCTGTGAAAGTCCTAGCATCCTATTCGGTCTATCCCTATAGACCTTAATTCCTAGAATAAAGGATGCTTCACCTAGGTCTTTCATGGAGAATTCCTTGGACAACCACATCTTGACTGATGTCAACATGGGAATATCATTCCCAATAAGGAGGATGTCATCCACGTACAATACGAGGAAGACAACAGCGCTCCCACTGACCTTTTTGAAAACACATGGTTCCTCTTCATTTTTGATGAAACCAAACTTTTTGATCACATCATTGAAACGAGTGTTCCAGCTCCGAGATGCTTGCTTAAGTCCATATATGGACCTTTGCAGCTTGCAAACCTTGTGATCAGTATCACTGGATGTGAAACCTAGCGGCTGTTCCATATAGATATCTTCCTCAAGATATCCATTTAGGAATGCCGTTTTCACGTCCATTTGCCATATTTCATAATCGAAATAGGCTGCAACGGCAAGCAATGTGCGGATGGATTTTAGCATAGCCACTGGGGAAAAGGTATCCTGATAGTCAATGCCTTCGCGTTGACTATAACCTTTTGCCACTAGTCTAGCCTTGAATGTCTCCACATTCCCATCTGCACCAATCTTTCTCTTGAAGATCCATTTACACCCAATAGGTACTATACCTTCTGGTGGATCTACCAAGGTCCAGACTTGGTTTGAGTGCATCGAGTCAATTTCTGACTGCATTGCCTCTAGCCATTTCTCGGAGTCGATATCTGATATCGCCTCGTTGTAGGTTTTGGGATCATCACCATGAGCACCATTACCTATGAGGAACATTTCCTCTACTTCCTCTGAAATAATACCTAAGTATCTTTCAGGGGGATGGAAAACTCTTTCCGATCTACGAGGTGGAGGAGGTAGTGTTCTTATTGGCTCAACCTGATTTGGTTCCACTTGGTCCTTAGCTCGTTCCACTTGTGAGACTTTCTCATCAAGCTTGAATCTGCTTTCCAATGCCGCTATCTTGAATAAACTATTTTTCAAGAAAGATGGCATGTCGACTCACAATCACATTGTGGTCTTCTGGAATGTAGAAATAGTATCCTAATGACTCTTTAGGATATCCTATGAATCGAGCTCTAAAGGACCTAAACTCTAACTTGTCCGCTTGTTGTCTTTTGACATGAGCCGGACAACCCCAAATTCTGAGATGACTCAGACTTGGTTTCTTACCGTGCCATATCTCATACGGTGTGGTAGGAACGGTTTTAGAGGGAACCCTATTCAGTAGATAAATTGAAGTTAACAATGAGTGTCCCCAAAGAAAATCAGGGAGGTCTGTGAAGCTCATCATGGATCGAACCATATCCAATAGAGTCCGATTTCTCCATTCTGAAACCCCGTTGAGTTGAGGTGTTCCTGGTGGAGTCCATTGAGAGACTATGCCATTTTCCTTAGATAGTCTAGGAATTCCCGGCTAAGGTATTCACCTCCTCGATCTGATCGAAGAACCTTAATGGGTTTTCCAGTTTGTTTTTCTACTTCATGTCTGAATTCTTTGAACTTTTCAAAAGCTTCAGACTTGTGTCTCATAAGATACACATACCCATACCTAGACAGATCATCGGTAAAGGTAATGAAGTAGACAAAATTGCCTCTAGCCGGCACATCAAATGGGCCGCACACATCAGTATGTACTAGGGCAAGGAGATCTGTGGCCCTCTCCCCATGTCCAACAAAAGGGAGTTTAGTCATTTTGCCTTGAAGACAAGATTCACAAGTTGGATATGACTCGAAAGTCAATGGACTCAATAGCCCATTTTTCTCCAATTTGTTGATCCTATCTTCTGCTATATGACCTAATCTCAGGTGCCATAGATATCTGTCGTTTGGACTATCCCTAGGTCGTTTGGCATTCACGTTTTGCTCGATAGTTAAAACAGGTACATCAATATGTAGCTGATAAAGACCATTAATAAGGAAACCATTTGCAATTTTATTTCTTTCATAAAGAATGTTACAATGGTCCTTAAAGAAGGTGATCACATAACCTTCTTGTGCTAAGCATGAAACAGAAATCAAATTCCTGCTAGCTGCAGGCACATAATAACAGTCTTTCAAAACTAAGTCTAAACCAGATGGTAATCGAAGAGGGTATGTTCCCACGGCTACTGCAGCAACTCTTGCTCCATTACCGATGCGTAGGATCATGTCTCCATCCCTCAGCCTCCTGCTATCCTCAAGACCCTGCATAGAAGTGCACAGATGAGCACTAGAACCAGAGTCAAGCACCCAACTGGATGCAGAAGAAACCGTAAGGTTAGACTCAATAACGAGCATACCTCCAGAAGGACCTTCCTTCTTGTTCTTCAGGGTGGCCAGGTAAGTAGGGCAGTTCCGCTTCCAATGGCCGTCGCTGTTGCAATGGAAACACTTTCCTTTGCCATCGGCCTTTTTCTTCGGCTTCTGCCTTCTTCTTCTTTGATCCTTCCACCTTTTGCTTTTTCACAGACTTCTTTTTCTTTCCATAAGACTTTCTTTTGGAAGAAGTCCGTTCCATAGCAAGAACTGAGCCTTTAGAACCTTTCATAGAAAGCTCAGCGGTAACCAGCATATTCATTAATTCGGCCAAGGAATTTTGAAGTTTATGCATGTGGTAATTCATGATGAATTGCCCATATGCATCAGTCAAGGATTGCAGAATAATATCGTTCTGCAGGTCCAAGTCCAACTTCACACCGAGCTTCTCAAGCTCTTCCATGTCCTTGATCATTGTCAGACAGTGATCTTGGACTGACTGCCCATCACGCATCTTAGCCTTAAAAAGTCATTTCGTGACTTGATATTTGGCTGCGCGACTCTGTTCACCAAACATCTCCTGCAGGTGAGCCAACATTTGGCGAGCAGTCCCGATATCCTCATGTTGGCGCTGGAGCTCATCAGACATCGAGCCCAACATGTAATATCTGGCCTTATTATCTTCGTCAATCCATTTTTCCAGAGACGCTCTCTGTTCAACAGATGGATGGGCTGGTAAGGTGGGAGGGTCCTGGTCCAAAACATGGTTAACTTCTCGGAACCCAAAATAATTTTGTAGTTCCTGAGCCAATCTTTATAATTGGGTCCAGTCAGTCTATGTGTGTCCAGGATACGTGCCAATGGGTTGGACGCAGACATTTTCCTGTAGAGAGTCAAAGATTCTAGTTAGATACTGTAATTTTGACTTGACCAATTTGTTTAGGGATTTTATTTTTAAACAAATTAGCTCCCACTATTTTCTCGGATCCCTACACTCCCTCTGTAGAGATGCGAAAAATCTCCACGATTAATGATTTCTAGTGGGTGGTGCGGTCTCACCAACTGACTCATCACCTCACCTAACAGTTATTGGTGATGGGTTAGCCAATGAGTGAACAACTCTTGTTCAATGATTCTCTAATCATGGTGCACCCAAACTTGGTCTCTAATTCATGAATCTCACCGTATCCGGAATATTGATCCACTCCTTAGTTAAGTCAGACCCACCATTTGCATAGACTGGGTTCCTAATTGAGTCTCTCACCGTATCCGAAATATTGAGCCCAACTCATCCTCCAGCCCATAGCATCCAATGCCTAATAGACATGGTTGCATCTTCCCGGTGCAACTGAGCCACTGTATCCAGCCGAGAACAATCAACCCCGGGAAGGGCCCGCACATCTACAATGGTGGAAGACCTCAGACTTAATCTTTTCTTAGGGAGAATTGATTCAGGTCTCATTAAACTAGACTTGGCTTAGTCATAACAATTATGACTAACCTAGTGGCATGGGTTAGCTCGGATTATTGACCACCTCAGATCAGAACTGTGTCAACAGATATGGCCAGGTAAGTGAGACCGGTGGAAGGAATATGCCATTAACTCGTACAAGAACGCATTCAGGTCGAGTAGCTTCCAATTAAAAACCAGTCGGTCGTCTATGTGCCAAACTTACCTTAGACACCAAATTGTTGAGTCAGAACCAATTGGGTTAGCCTACAATCCAGACTCTAACCTCTGAGCCTAATTAGGTCTTGCTTGATCGTGACTCGATCTTGACCCAGACTTAATCCTATTAGGCTGGTCAATTTAAGCATTGTTGATCCCATCTAACCAACTCTTGATTCGGTTTGATCAACCGCTTAGACCTAATTGAGCTACCCAAGCCCGAACCCAGTATTATGAATATGTCTTAGATCTGAAATTCTCAATTTTAGACCTAATTAATATTCCATAAACTTAATTCTTAATTAAGTAGGGTTCATAAACAAAATATGCACAATAAATCCTAGGGTTTCAGGATCTAGGGTTTTGCAGAAAGTAAGTTTTGGGTTTCTGATTAAGGACGAACACGCAGCACCCCTACACATCATAAGAACACCCCATCGAATGGGAAGAGAGGGCCTTTAAACCCTTCTTCGTTCTTATGACCGGACGGCCAAGAGGAACGCCTTAATCAGGAACATTCAATACTACAAAACAATATCAGATCTATATCATATATCTCATATACAAAGTTAGATCTAATCATGGCATATTTTGCATACATCTCATGTATCAAATCATGCATGTTTTTCAGATCTAAATTATCTCATAATAATCTAAAAAATTAGATTTAAATTGATCTAATCAAAATAAATTCTAATCTAGACAATTATGTAGAACTATTCTACAACTAGTCTAGACATGCATCAATCATATCTCATATGATATTTAAAATTAAATAATTTTTATTTGCTATTTTTTAGATGTTATTATAACACTTATAATATCAAAAAATAGTAAATAAAAAGATCTAAAATATGATTTAATCAGATTAAATCAAAAACATGCAAGACTATTCTATAGAACTATTCTATTCTAGAACTAGTCATGCATATCTTCTAATCTTAGATCCAAATCATTTAATTTTAATTTTTTCTGATTTCAGATCTGATCACATCTCATGTGACATCTAAAAAATCACTTATTTTTTAATTAAAATAAATTTAAAATCAGATCTAAACATAATTTTAGAACCATGGCTCTGATACCAGTTGAAGGGAAATCCTGATTTCCGGTCCAGGTTCGTTCAGATCTGATCAGATCAAGAGATATATTTCAAAAATTTTTCTCTTGATCTAATCAGATCTTGATATATTTTAGATCTGATTCTTATTATTTTAATAAATAAAAATAAATAAGATAAATTAAATCAAATTTAATTTACCTGATTTGGGTAATCCTATTACCCTGTTGATGATCCTGTATTGCAGCGGAAGGTTCTGGATCTTAGCCACGCAAGCGCCTGGCCTCTACCGGTATCCACTCGGGTTGGATCTGGAGATCCTCTTCTTCTCTATCACATCCTCCAAAAATCAGATCTGGATCTGATCTGGAGGATCTTCAAAACTCTTTTGAAGATCAGCAGTCGTCCTTTGCAGCAGCGCAGCCTTCTTGCTTTTGATCGCCTTTCTCTTGATCTGAATCGCACCAACCAAAAATCCAAAACTCCTTTTGGACGTGGAGAGCAAGGGGAGAAGAGTGGTTTGGCATGGAGAAGGAGGGGAGAGGCAGCCTTGGGGCATATGGAAAACTCTTATTCAATCATTAATCTGAGTTGGGCGCAGGGTCTTATTTATAGACTAACTGTGATCCAACTCCTCTTCTTCCCAACCAATCACAACCCTTTGTGAAATCAGATCTAAATCTGATTGGTGGGAATAGAGTCCCCTGGATTCCTCCTTAGAGGTGCCTAAGACCAGTCAAAGTTGGTTCTTAGAAGAACTCTAATTGGAATCCAAAAGGGAGATGGAGTCCTTGTCCAACAAGGACTCCTAGGCGCCTCCAACTTGGGCACACGCCTAGGGTGGCGTGCGCCCTCCTCCTTGCCAGGTTCTGGCAGGGGGACAGGCCCCCACCAGCTCTCCAATAGGTGCATGACATGTGGTCAAAAGTCAAAGTGTCAATGGTCAACGTTTGACCAGTCAAAGGTAGACTTTTGACCAAAGTCAAAGAACAAGAAATGGCAGGTGACCAAAAATGGCAGGTAATGTCTTACAAAATAAGACAACCTTTTCTGACTTGGACAACCTCCAGTCAGACCATATGAAGGCCTCTGATTGAGCACAAACTCCTTTGGCTCAGTCAGGACAACTTATTTATGATAGTAAAAGAAGAACGTTAGGTTCAATCGAGTGCTAGCACGATTTCCTTGAACCTAATTGAATCTCATTCAGATCAATTGAACTAGATCAGTTCAATTGATGATCACCAGATTCAAACCCTTGTTTGTGTGACCCAGTTAGGTTCAGTTCTGTATGGTAATGGGATATGTCATGATCTCTATCATCGACATCATCGAAACTCCTTTCGATGGATCAGAACTCTTCTGATTCGAACAGCTAGAATGATCGATCATCTAAATCATTCTAATTGCTCCCAAAATCCACCAGTGACACCTAGCAGTATATGGTGGCAACCCATCAGAGCTGAATGCGAACCTCTTGGTGCAGCTACCTGTGTGATTAAGTTCTTCTATCTTGAGCCCCGATCAGATTAGGGTTAAGGTGAACTCGTCAAACCCTAGTCTCTGTCATATGATGTAATCATTCGATTCGAGTCCAATGTGAAAATCTAAATAGAAACTCTTTCTATTATTTCACTCTACCATGGCCATGGACTTCTGGAGGACTTGATTCTCATGATCATCATAGGGCTGCTCCTCTACCACCGAGGTAGATAGATTCCATCTTGATGCAATCCAGTTCCTACAATGAACATGCTATAGCCAACATACACCTCAGGGTTCCATATGGCTAGGAGACCGAGTAATGGTGTAGTCAAACTATAACACCCTCAAGGTGAACTGCCGATGCATCTCAGGTCAAAGAACCAGACACACTACTGCAGCATCGAGTCAGTCATTGACGAGAAGGTAGACTCCCTAATGACTACTCGAGGTGGTCACGCTCAGTGCCCTCGTTCTCTAACGAGTACCTGTACTCTCGCTCCGGTGTCTCCACACCGTAGACTCAAGACTCATCTACTAAAGAGAAGCGATTGTACACCAACCTTCCGGATCAATCACCATCCTCGTGATGATCCTATGGTCGGGAGCAATTTATGAGTTAATAATGATTATTCATGTCTTAAATTTTCAACTCTTGAAAATATGAATTATCATTACCATTAACTCAAAGGATGTATCACAGACACTAAATACACATATGTGATAGAAAATAACCCATTTTATTGATTTATAGTCAAAATTATAATTTTGCCCCTAGAAGTGTATTACAAGTGTCAGCCAATTCTGGCTTCTAGGGCACATATATCTAACACAAGTGACCACACTGACAGCTCAAGAATCAGAGATTTTCTCCTCGAGCTAGATCTACTTTCCAATGCCACTATCTTGAATAAACTATTTTTCAAGAAAGATGGTATGCCGACTCACAATCACATTGTGGTCTTCTAGAATATAGAAATAATATTCTAATGACTCTTTAGGATATCCTATGAATCAAGCTCTAGAGGACCTATAGTCTAACTTGTCCGTTTGTTGTCTTTTGACATGAGCCGGACAACCCCAAATTCTGAGATGACTCAAACTTGATTTCTTACCATGCCATATCTCATACGGTGTGGTAGGAATGGTTTTAGAGAAAATTATAATGAAAATACTTTCCTTTGTCAGTAGCCTTCTTCCTTAGCTCTGCCTTCCTTTTCTTTTCATCTTCCACCTTCTGCCTTTTCACAGATTTTTTCTTCTTTCCAAAAGACTTTTTCTTGGAAGAAATCTATTCCATAGCTAGTACTGAGCCTTTATAACCTTTCATAGAAAGCTCAATAGTAACCAGCATATTCATAAGCTCGGCCAGAGTATTCTGAAATTTATGCATATAGTAGTTCATGATGAATTGCCCATATGCATCAGTCAAGGATTGTAGAATTATATCATTCTGCACATCCTGGTCTAACTTCACTCTGAGCTTCAAAAGCTCTTTCAAGTCCTTGATCATCATCGAACAATGATCTTAGACTGACTGTCCATTATGCGTTTTAGTCTTAAATAGTCATTTAGTGATCTGATATTTGGCTGCATGACTCTGTTCACCAAACAACTCTTGCAGGTGAGCCAACATTTGGTAGATAGTCTTGATATCTTCATGTTGGCACTGAAGCTCATCAGACATCGAGCCCAACATGTAGTATCTAGCCTTATTATCTTCATCCATCCACTTATCAAGAGACACTCTCTATTCAACGGACAGACGAGCTAGTAAGGTGGGGGGATCCTGGTCTAATACATGAGTCAACTTCTCAAAACCCAAAATGATTTTGATGTTTCGGAGCCAATCCTTGTAATTAGATCCGATCAGTCTATGCGTGTTCAAGATATGGGCTAGTGGGTTGGATGCAAACATTTTTCTTTTTCCTATAGAGAGTCAAAATTTTTAGTTAGATTTTATAATTAAGACTTGACCAATTTATTTAGGAGTTTGATTTTTAAACAAATTAGCTTCCATTATTTTCTTGGATCCTTGTACTTCCTCTGTAGAGATGCGAAAATCTTCATGATTGCTGATTTCTAGTGGATGGTGCAGTCCCACCAACTGACTCATTACCTCATCTAACAGTTATTGATGATGGGTTAGCCAATGAGTGAACAACTCTTGTCCAATGATTTTCTAATCATGGTGCACCCAGACATGGTCTCTAATTTATGAATCTCACCATGCTCAAAATATTGATCCACTCCTTAGTTAAGTCAGACCCACCATTTGCACCGATTGGATTACTAATTGGATCTCTCATCGTATTCAAAATATTAAGTCCAATCCATCCTTCAGCCCATAGCATCCAATGCCTAATAGACATAATTGCATCTTCCCGTTGCAACTGAACCATTATGACCAGTCGAGAATAATCAACCTCGGAAAGGGCCCGCACATTTACAATGGTGGAAGACCTTAGACTTAATCCTTTTTTAGGAAGATTTGATTTAGGTCTCTTTAAACTTGACTTGGCATAGCCATAACCATTATGACTAACATAGTGGCATAGGTCAGCTTGGATTGTTAGCCACCTTAGATCAGGACTGGGCCGACAAATATGGTTAGGTAAGTAAGACCACTGGAAGGGATATGCCATTAACCTGACAAAAATGCATTCAAGTTGAGTAGCTCTTAATTAAAAATCAGTCGATCGTATCTGCCAAACTTACCTTAGACATCAAGTTGTTGAGCTAGAACCAATCAGGTTAGCCTATAATCCAGACTCCAACCACTGAGCCTAATTAGGTCTTAACTCGATCGATCACTCATGTGACTCGACCTTGATCCAGACTTAATCTTATTAGGCTAGTCAATTTAAATACTCTTGAACCCACCTAACCAACTCTTGATTTGGTTTGATCAACCGCTAGACCTAAATGAGCTACCCAAGCCCGAACCCAATTTTATGAATATATCTTAGATCTAAAAATTTTTAATTTTAGACCTAATATATTTTATAATCTTAATTTTTAATTAAGTTTAGGATTCATAAACAAAATATGTATATAAAATTCTAGGATTTCAGGATCTAGGGTTTTATAGAAAATAAGTTTTTTTGATTTTTGATTAAGGATGAACGCGCAGCACCCCTACACACCATAAGAACACCCCATCGAATGGGAGGAGAGGGCCTTTAAATCCTACTTCATTCTTATGATCCGACGGCCAAGGAAAACACCTTAATCAAAAATATGATAAGTCTACAAAACTAGTTAGATCTACATCATATATCATATATATATATAAAATATTGATCTAACTAAAAAGATATTTTGCATACATCTCATTTATCATATCATGCATATTTTTAGATCTAAATTATCTTACAAATATCTAAAAAATAAGATTTAAACTTGATCATATCAAATTAAATTTATTCTAGATAATTTTGTAGAACTATTCTACAACTAGTCTAAACATGCATCTATCATATCTCATATAAATAAATTAAGTAAATTTATTTTTTATTTTTTAGATCTAATTATAATATCTATAATATCAGAAAATAGTAAATAAATAGATCTAAAAATTAAAATTAATTAAATTAAAATTATGATTATGCTAGACTACACAGAATAATTCCGTTCCTAGTCTAGTCATGCATCACATACATCTTATATCTAGATTATTTAATTTTTAATTTTTTAATTTTAGATCTAATCATATCTAATGTGATATATAAAATTGTATAATTATCAAATCAAAAATAAACTAAAATCAGATCTAATGAATTATGGAACCTAGCTCTGATACCAGTTGAAGAAAAAAATCTATTTTCTAGATCAGGTTCGTTCAGATCTGATTGGATCAGGAAGGATATTTCAAAAATCTTTTCTCTAAGATTCCAATCAGATCTGAGACTCCTCAGATTTGATCTTACTAATCTGATAATAAAATAAAATAAAAATTAAAATTAAATTTAATTTAATTATACCTTTATTTTGGATAATCCAATTATCCTGTGATGATCCCGATGTTTGCCTGAGGTTCTGGATGTAGCCACGCAAGCGCTTGATCTCTACCGGTATCCACTCGGACAAGATCTGGAGATCTTCTTCTTTTCAATCAATTATTCAAAAATTAGATCTAGATCTAATCTTGATGGTCATCAAAACTGCTTTTGAAGAACAGTCGTTGTCTCTTGCAGCAGTGCTGCCTTCTTCCTTTCCTAGTGCCTTTCACTTGCTTGGATCGCACCTTGTTCATGCCCAAATGCACTTAGGCATGGAGAGGAGAGAGAGGACTAGAGGGTGGCATGGAGAAGGAGGGAGAGAGGCTTTGTGGCATGGGCTAAAGGCAGAAGCATTAAATTCTAGGCGCAGACTAGGTTTATATAGACCCTACTGCGCCACGCAGTGCCACATCATCCCAGCCAATTACGGCCCTTTGTGCAATCAAATTTAAATCTAATTGATGGGATGACATCATCTGATCCAATCAGATGAGAGACCCTCAAAAACCTCCTAAGGTGGCGCCAAGACTGGCTGAAACAAGAATTCTTGGCGCCATATAGTTTAATCCCCTGAAGCAACCCTGGAGTCCCATCTATATGGGACACCAACTTTATCCTCATGGGGTGCATGCCTCCCTAGGCATACGCCCTCTTCATGTCTGCATTTTAATAGGGGGATAAGTCCCAGGTACTCTCCTATGGGTGCATGATACATGGGCAAATGTCTAATTATCCAGGGTAAATATTTGACCAATATCTGAAAACAAGATTTAGCAGGTGACCGAAAAATGGTAGGTGTTATTTTAAATTTATCTCATAAATTAAAATAATCTTTTCCTGACCTGGACAAGCTCCAGTCAGACCATGTAATGATTTCTGAGTGAGCCCAAACACATTTGGCTCCATCCAATTGATGACATCCAAATTCAAACCCTTGTTTATGTGACCCAGTTAGGTTCAGTTCTACATGGTAATGGGTTACATCGCGATCTCTATCATCGACATCATCGAAACATCTTTTGATGGATTAGAGCTTTTTTGATTCAGATAACTAGTAAGATGGATCATCTAAATCATTCTAATTGCTCCCAAAATCCACTAGTGACACCTAGTAGCATATGGTGGCAATCCATTAGAACTGAAAGTGAACATCTCGGTGCAGTTACCTGTATGATTAAGTTTCTCTATCTTATGCTCCGACCAGATTAGGGATAACGTGATCTCGTCAAATCCTAATTTTCATCATTTGAATTAATCATTCGATTCAAGTCCAATGTAAAAAAACTTAATAGAAACTCTTTCTATTATTTCACTCTACCTTGGCCATGGGCTTATGGACTTGATTCTCATGATCATCAGAGGGCTGCTCTGCATCTACCGAGATAGATAGATCTGAAGGAAAATCCTGATTTCCCGATCCAGGTTCGTTTAGATCTAATCAGATCAAGAGATATATTTCAAAACTTTTTCTCTTGATTCCAATCAGATCTTGATATATTTCAGATCTGATTCTTATTATTTTAATAAAATAAAATTAAAAAGATAAATTAAATCAAATTTAATTTACCTGATCTGGGTAATCCTATTACCCTGTTGATGATCCTGTTTGCAGCGGAAGGTTCTGGATCTTAGCCACGCAAGCGCCTGGCCTCTACTGGTATCCACTCGGGTTGGATCTAGAGATCCTCTTCTTCTCTATCACACTTCCAAAAATCAGATCTGAATCTGATCTGGAGGATCTTTAAAACTCTTTTGAAGATGAGCAGTCATCCTTTGCAGCAGCGCAGCCTTCTTATTTTGATCGCCTTTCTTTGATCTGAATCGCACCAACCAAGGTCCAAAACTCCTTTTGGACGTGGAGAGCAAGGGGAGAAGAGACTATGGCATGGAGAAGGAGGGGAGAGGCAGCCTTGGGGCGTGGGGTTTCTCAATTGAATTGCTTAGAATCTGAGTTGGGCGCAGGGTCTCCTTTATAGACTAAGCGTGATCCAACTCCTCTTCCTCCCAACCAATCACAACCCTTTGTAAAATCAGATCTAAATCTGATTGGTGGGAATAGAGACCCCTGGATTCCTCCTTAGAGGGTGCCTAAGACCAGTCAAAGTTGGTTCTTAGAAGAACTCTAATTGGAATCCAAAAAGGAGATGGAGTCCTTGTCCAACAAGGACTCCTAGGCGCCTCCAACTTGGGCACATGCCTAGGGTGGCGTGCGCC
>QRFJ01003902.1:0-18240 GCA_006176705.1 Cocos nucifera
TCTTGAAATTTGGTTTAGAACTCTTAATATAAGTCAAATTAGGACCTTGAATGATTTTGACCGTTGGATGTTGATCAGACGGTCCAAAAATTGCTTAAAAACTCTTTAAAATATCCTAGATCAAGTCAAAATTCATGCCAACCATTGGATCAATCATTAGATTGAATCTGGGTCGTCAGATCATGCACAGGAAGGCTTCTGATCTTTAGTTTAACATCGGGATGAATCTCAGTCATTGGATCTCGATCGGAAGCTGTGGATGCCGTTCGTCAGTGCATGCATTTCGGCCATCCGATCAAATCTCAGTGAAAGGCACCCATTGGATCAAACAAAATTCTCAAATTACCCTCTATAGATCATGCACGAGCCCGATGTTGTGTGGACTACCGCATTCTTCAGCCAATCGGAGCGCGCTTCTTCATGTGAAATTTCTGAAATGTCCTTAAGTTGGTCCATCATGCGCCACAAAAAATGCTGACGTCAGCTTGGCATCAACACTACATCAGCGGGTCGGTCTACTGGTGCGGTCGAATCAGACGGTCTGCTGAGCCAATTTTTCTGAATCGGTTTGAACCGGATTGGCTCTCTTTTTTTTTTGAAATTCAATTTCGGGCTCGTTTGAAGTCTGTTTTACCTAAAATTTATTTCATCTGAACCAGAAAAATAAGATCTTCATATTGGTGGCCTTCTTTCCTATATAAGATTAATAAAAGTAATAATTTCTAAAGAAATAGATTAATTTATTTTATAATTTAATACTTTTATTAGTATATTTTTACCACTTATCACTCCCTCCAACTTAGTTATTGCTAGTGCCTTAGCAATGTTTTATTTAATACCATGTTTCAATAAGATTATCCATCACAAAGATAAAATCTAGGACTAAAGATCAAAAAAGTTTAGAAAATACTGCTAACTAAGCATTGAGCTTCAGAAGCAAATTTTTCAGTCAATACAATTAAAAACTTTCTTAGAGTACATCAAAGATCTATAGCACTTGTGTTCATGATGACTAACTTTAGCATTTCAGTATTAAATTAAAAGAACAAAAGTATCCTCTCTTATCACCTATTTTGGTCAATTTTCTATACATTCTCAATTTTATACTCATGAATTAAGGTAGCTTTCACACTGCCTTTTCTTTTTTTTTTTTTTACTGTGCTGAGCATCCTGGCCTTTCCTTCACCATTTTACGTGAATTTTCATACACTTGACCTAGGTGCAGAGACCCAGTTACTAGGCTTTGGGCAATCCACATATACTCTATCTTTTGCACTTTATTTTAGGCAGGTAGCTCTTTCCTTAAATTCAAGTTTCTTTGATTAGAATGTATATTAATTATCAATTTTTAGTGATAATTGAATCCTCAGTTGGCCTTATAATCAATACCTACTTTGCCTTGTTAGTGTGCATGTGCAATTAGAAGTGCTAATAGTCTTTTAATGACCTAAGTAGGCTGCTAAAAGTTGACCAACTAATCTACTTCTTTAACTCATTACATTCATTAGCAAATAATTCTATCTTTTATCACTTATCCAGTTCTATCTTGCTCAAGATTTTCTTCTTGACACATGGATTTTTTTTTTTTTTAACTTATTCTACATTGTCTTAAAGGAGAAAGAAAAATAAAGGGTGCAATAAAGGATAGGAAGGAATACACCTGATTTGGTTTCAGTCTGGTTCTTTGGAGCTTTGAAATTTTGCTTGAGCTCTCATTGATTTTTCTCTGCAAAATTGAAAATACACACCAAAGCAGTAAAAGAGCAACAACAAATTACTAAAAAATAAAAGAAAAATGATCAAAACTAAAAAGAAAAGAAACAACCTATCTAGTAGTTCTGATTTATAGTCTTCAGCTTGACTTTCTTTGAGTTCTAAAGTGGATCAATCTGGTGCCACTTCAATTGGAATACTTTCATGTTTGATCGAATCCTCTTTCAATTTGGACATTGCTAGCTTTTATAGTCTCAAACCTATTTTCTACAGAATTCTCATATACTGAATTGTCAATAATATCAATTAGAAAATAAGTTTGATTATCATCAGGATGTTTAGTATCTTTGAAAACATTAAAAGTAACTTGTTCATCTTGGACTCTAAGAATTAATTTTTCTTGTTGAACATCTATTAAAGCTCCTCCAGTAGCTAAAAAGGGTCTCCCTAAAATAAGGGGTACATCATAATCTTCTTCCATATCAAGAACAATAAAATCAACAGGAAAAATAAACTTGTTTACCTTTACCAAGACATCCTCCACTATACCTCTTGGATATTTAATGGATCTATCGGCTAATTGAAGAGTAATAGTGGTAGGCTTTGGTTCTCCTAGACCCAGCTTCCTGAAAATAGAAAAAGGCATGAGATTAATGCTTGCTCCTAAATCACATAAAACTTTATCAAAACTACAATCACCAATAATGCAAGGGATAGTAAAACTCCCTGGATCTTTTAGCTTCTGTGGTAATTTATTTTGAAGTATTGCTGAGCATTCTTCATTCAAATTTATTCTCTCATGCTCCTTCAGCTTTTTCTTATTTGTTAGGATTTCTTTGAGAAACTTGGCATACCTGGGCATTTGAGTAATAGCATCTACAAAAGGAATATTAATATGTAAATTCTTTAAAATTTTGAAAAAGTTAGAAAATTTCTTATCTGGATGCTGTATTTGTCTCTCTGGGAATGGTAGTGGCGGCACGTAGGGCTTCACATTTGGATCAGCAAACCGTATACCTGGAGACCATCCATCTGCTGGTTGTTTTGGTGACTGACGAATTTTAGTTGATGGTTCCTTATTTGTAGTTGGCTCTTCAGTCTCTTTCTTCTGATGTGGCTCCTCCAGCTTTGTACCACTTCTTAGGGTGATAGCATTGACTTGCTCCCTTGGATTGGTCTCCGTGTTGCTGGGCAAGGATCCTTGAGGTCTCTCGGAGATTATCTTAGCCATTTGACCTATTTGCATCTCCAAGTTTCGAATTGCTGCTGTTTGGTCCTGCCTAAGTTTGGCTTCCAAATTTTTTATAGTTGCTTCTTGGTTTTGCATAAATTTGACCATCAGCTCTTCCATGTTGGACTTCTTTTTCAGGTACTTGGAATCCCTGGGGGTGGCTGTTGTGCTGCATTTTGATTGCTCCATGAGAAATTTGGGTGCTGCCTCCACCCTTGATTGTATGTGTTGGAGTAGGGATTATTTTGTTGCGGCCTAAAAAAATTACCAATATAATTAGCTGTATCAGTTGTTTTAGCAAAAGGATTACCTGTCTGGCAATTGCTCGTATCGTGTCCTCCTCCACATAGGTCATAAGTAATGCTCTGAACATGCATAGCTGTTCCCTTTCAAGTTGTTGACTTTCGGCTCTAAGGGCTGCAATTTCAGCTAGTAAGGTTGGCACGCAATCTACTCCCTGCACAGCTGCTAGTCTTTTTGGCATCATGCGTCTGTATCTGCCATTGATAGCTATTTGATGCCATCTCATCGATCAGATCGAAGGCTTCTTCCTCCATTTTTCGATTAATGGTTCCTCCTGCTGCTGCATCAATCATAGAACGATTAGTAGGAGATAAACCATTATAGAAAGTTTGTACCTGAAGCCATACGGGATAGTTGATGATGTGGACATCTCCTCAGCAGTTTCCTTGAAATGCTTCCCAAGCCTCATATAGTGTCTCCATGTCCATCTGCATAAAAGAAGTGATATCATTGCGCATCTTGGCAGTCTTGGAAGGTGGAAAGTACTTGGCTAAGAATTTTTGGGCTAGGACATCCCAAGTTGTGATAGAACCTGCAGGAAGAGAATGAAGCCAACTTTCTTAGCTTTATCCCATAAAGAGAAAGGAAATAACCTTAATCTAATAGCATCATCCAACACCCCATTAATTTTAAAAGTATCACAAAGTTTAAGAAAGTTAGAAATATGGGCATTCGGATCATCATGCACGTGTCCACTGAATTAGATAGTTGATTGAATCATTTGGATCATCATCAGCTTTATTTCGAAGTTGTTTGCTCGTATAGGCAGTCTCCTGATGCTCGAAGCTGCATCGACTATAGTTGTTGTGATGTAATCATTTAATGGATGATGTACTGGTCGAATAGCTTCATGCTGTCCTTCGATCGTCATATCCAATCTTAGATTGACGTCGCCAGGAGCATCAGCTGCCATGTTTCTTTCTTGTTATAGTCTTCTAATGGTCCTTTTAATTTTTGGATCTAAAGGCAGTAAGTTATTATGTCCAATACGTATCATGCACTGAATAAAATTTTTTTTTAAAATATAAAATAATAATAAAATTTAAAAATAAAATTTTAAAGTAAAGCAAGGATCAAAATTTTAATATTATTTTAGACACAATCCCCGACAACGATGCCAAAAACTTGATGCATGCTAATTTATAGCTATGGCAAGTGCACCAGTCGATCAAGTAATAAAACAAATGAGTAGAGTATCATCCCTAGAGGATTGAAAAATAAGTACTGAAAAGTTCTTTCCTATGCTTTATTTAGAAGACCAATTTATGAGAATAAGAAATTAAAGAACAAAATAAAAAAATAATTAAAAATTTTAAGGAAATAGAGAGAGTGTAAATTATTAGGATTTTAAACTTCAAGAGCAATGGGTTACTAAGGCAATCGGTTCACCAACTCAGTCAATACAATATTTCAGATTTATTAGATTAATTTTATTTCATGTGACGGTGGAGTCTCCTAAGTTTATTCACTATCCTTTGGTCCAGGCATAGCAAAACTATTCAATATTTATTAATTACCCTTTGGTCCAAGGTATAATTTAAATAAATATTAATGCATTAAGTTTTGTGAAATCCTCCAATTAAAATACGCTGCATCCAAAGCGTACTAAAATTCCCGCATGCATATGAATTCTAATTTGATTCATAATACAAGATATATAATCAAGACGCAATAACATAAATGTACTTGGTCCGTAACATCTATGTTCATCAGATCAATTAGAAAATGGCCAGTAATCTAAAAACATTAAGATCAGATTTATATACTTCTCATGAATAAAATTTAAAAATAAAAATAAATCATATTGAATATTAAATCAAAAGAGTGGCTACACCTTAGCCTTAGTAAAAAAAAATTTAGTTCATGATAACAATTCAAAAATAGCAAATAAAATAAAAAGCATAAAGAAATTAGACTATTTGATTGTCGAAATTGATTGTCCGTCGCTCTTGGTGTGTAGAACTTGGTGAAGAAGAAAAAGCTCTTTGATCACTGTTCTGATTGTCGGAAGAAAAAAATTAAAAATCCTTTACTTTATCTTAAAAATCTCTCTTTTCTTTCTACCTCTCTCCTCTCTTTCTCCTCTCTCTATTTTTTTACTCGCTTTCCCTCTTTTCTTTTTTTTTTTTTTTTTTTCTTCTTTCTTTTTACTGTCTCCCCTTTCTCTCTCTTTTTCTCTTTTTATTTTTCTCACTCTCCGTTTTTTTCTCTTCAGCAACAGCAAACTTTATAGGCTAAGAGGAGTATTTCCCACCAAAATCCTCTTGAAATTTGGTTTAGAACTCTTAATATAAGTCAAATTAGGACCCTGAATGATTTTGATCATTGGATGTTGATCAGATGGTCCAAAAATCGCTTAAAAATCCTTTAAAATATCCTAGATCAAGTCAGAATTCATGCAAGCCATCGGATCAATCATTGGATTGAATCTGTGCCATCAAATCGTGCATAGGAAGGCTTCTGATCTTTAGTTTAACGTCGGAATGAATCTCAACTATTGGATCTCGATCGAGAACAGCGGATGCCATTCATCAGTGCATGCATTTTGGCCGTTCGATCAAATCTCAGTGAAAGGCATCTGTCGGATCAAACAAAATTCTCAAATTATCCTCTGTAGACCATGCGCGAGCTTAGTGTTGCATGGACCGCCGCATTCTTGAGCCAATCGGAGCATGCTTCTTCATGTGAAATTCCCAAAATGCCCTTAAGTCGGTCCACCATGCACCGCAAAAAATGCTGACTCAGCCTAGCATCAGCACTGCATCAGTAGGTCGATCTGCCAGTGCAGTCAAACCGGGTGGTCTGCTGAGCCAGTTTTTCAGAACCGATCTGAATCGGATCTGCTCTCTTTTTTTTTTTTTTGAAATTCAATTTCAGGCTCATTTGAAGTCTATTTTGCCTAAAATTTATTTCATCTAAATCAGAAAAATAAAATCTTCATATTGGTGGCCTTCTTTCTTATATAAGATTAATAAAAGTATTAATTTCTAAAGAAATAGATTAATTTATTTTATAATTTAATACTTTTATTAGTATATTTTTACCACTTATCAACCAACATACACCTCAGAATTCCGAATGACTAGGAGACCGAGTTATGGTGTAGTCAAACTATAACACCCTCAAGGTAAACTATCGATGCACCTCAGATTAAAGAATCAGATACACCACTATAGCTTCGAGCCAGTCATCAACAAGAAGGTAGACTTCCTCATGACTGCTCGAGGTGGTCACGCTCAGTGCCCTTGTTCTCTAATGAGTATCTGTACTCTCACTCTTATATCTCTACACCATAGACTCAAGACTCATCTATCCTAAAGAAGCGATCATACACCAATCTTCCGAATTAATCACCATCCTCATGATGATCCTACGATCGAAAGCATTTTATTAGTTAATAATAAAAATTCATGTCTTAAATTTTCAACTCTTAAAATTATGAACTATCATTATCATTAACTTGAGGGATGTATCATAGATACTTTCAAATACACACTGTAATAGAAAATAACTCATTTTATTACTTATAGTCAAAATTATAATTTTGCCCTTAGAAGTGTATTACAAGTGTCGGCCAATCTGGCTTCCAGGGCATACATATCTAACATACATCTAATAAACTCCCACTTGACCTAAAGCCAATTGGCTATAAATCTAAGTTCCATCTTCTCAAGATGAATTTTGATCTTTTGCTAGCTCAAAGACTTCATAAGTGAGTCAGCCATATTGTCTGCAATGTCGACTCTC
The DNA here is from genome assembly GCA_006176705.1 of Cocos nucifera. Classification (NCBI taxonomy): domain Eukaryota; kingdom Viridiplantae; phylum Streptophyta; class Magnoliopsida; order Arecales; family Arecaceae; genus Cocos; species Cocos nucifera. The sequence continues at coordinate 6,995 of QRFJ01003902.1, forward strand.
TTAACTTCAACGTATCTCTTGTCGAGGTAATTGCAGATGAAGTAGAATAGCCGCTCGATGTGCTTGGACTTCTGATGAGATCTTGGCTCCTTAACTTGGGCTATGATGCCATTGTTATCATAATATAGAGGGACGGCATCTGATGGCATCACTTTGAGCTCTGCAATGAACTTCTTAAACCAGAACACCTCCTTCATAGCTTCCATGGTAGCGATATACTCTACTTCCATAGTGGAGTCTACTATTACAGTCTGCTTGGAACTCTTTTAGCTTACAGCACCACCATTGCATGGGAACAAACTTTCAGATATCAACTTTTGATCATTTATGTCAGACATAAAATCTGAGTCTATATACCCCTAGACCTGGAGTTCTCCATTACCAAAGACCAGAAACATATGAAGGAAAAATCTAAGGTTTCTTATTGGTATTTTGAAACTTTTTCAAAATAGATCAATGAAAGTAATAAATTAATTATATTAATTTATTAAAATATATAATTAAACCATAGATCTAGGATCTAATAACATGATCTATGCTAGCAAATAATTTTAAAATTAAATATTAAACAAACATAATGATGTTGATCATATCAACATCAATCGAGACTAGATCAAATCTAGTGGGAGAAAGAGATCGAATCTCTTTTACCTTTTACAAGTTGGGATCTTCAACTTGCTGATCCGAGGCTGAGGTCATTACTTTGAGCCACACATATATCTGGCCTTTATGAAAAGTTCACATGAAGCCTTGATCGTTGATCCGAAGTCTAGTGACTGAAAATCAACACAGTATGCTAGTACTATACTGATCTTTCTTTAATGGCTGACCAAAAATATTCTTCTTCAAAACATGGATCTTCAAATAATCAAAGGAGATGTAAAGGATTTAGGAGTGAAAATACTCTTCTAAAATCTCATAAAATAGAGGAAAAAGAGATCTAAAAATACCCTTGAAGAAGAACCTTTTCTTCTCCTTTCTTTTTCTATCACTAGGACACAATGGTTTGTATCTTAACAAAGCACCATGCTCAAACCCTTGTTGTGCCCAAGCTTCCCATGCCCTAAAACCTCTTTCTTAGGTCTAATTGCTATAGAAAACTCATGCCCTAACTCCCTTTATATAGAAAGTTATGATAGAGTCATTGTCTAAGTTAAAAACCTAGAAAAGCATGTCCAAATTGAGCAAGGATTGGAGCATCCCACTCTTGGCACCCCCTCCTTATTCTTTAGCATGGAAACCAGGGAGAATGCACACAATAATTTTCTATTTTCCATGAAAATATTAGAGGAACAATAGGAGGGTAGGTGCCACACATGGAGAAGAATTTTGGTTTCTTAAAACTCTATCAAATAGAATTTCAAATCAAAAGAAACACTTGTTTTGACTTGGTCCAAACCAAAACTTCCATGTAAGAAAGATATGGGGCATGGGGGTGCACATTCTCTCTCTAGAAAAGTGAGGTTTCTCAAAACAATCAAAAAAAATTGGCATGGAGAAGAGCATGGGAAGTTAGTTAGCGCAAGGTGGAGAAGTCGTTGTCACACTAGGACTTCTAGTTTTGACTTTGTCCAAGTTATTATTTGAACCTAATTAAATCAAAACTAATGTAATCTAATTAGAGGTGATCTTAACTAAAAGTCTAATTAAATTAAATTAAATTAAATTCAAATTTAATTTAATTTTTAATCAAATTAAAAATTGGGTGCACATAAGTCCTAATTGTACAAGGACCTGTTCTCTCTTGCAATTGGCTTATTCAATAAACCAATTGAACTTGATCCAATCAAGCCCAAACCAAATTTAATTTAAATTACAGACTTACTTGAAATTCTATTTAGAAGATAGCAAGTTGATTTGAGTGCATACCCCTAGAAGGATATCTATAAGCTGGCAAAATCCATCATGGATTGGACCATGTCTAATATAGTCTGATTCCTTCTTTCAAACATACCATTATGCTGTAGCATCCTTGAAGAAGTTCATTGGGAGAGAATCCCATTCTCTCCTAGATATGTGAGAAATACACCAGCAAGGTATTCACCTCCTCGGTGAGATCGAAGAATTTTAATACTCTTTCTAGTTTATTTTTCCACTTCATTTCGAAATCATTTGAACATTTCAAATGAATCCAATTTATATTTCATCAGATAGATATATTCATAGCTGGATAGATCATCTATAAAAGTAATGAAGTAAAAATATCCACCTTTAGCACTTATGCTCATGGCTCATATATATTAGTATGTACTAGACCTAAGAGCTCAGTAGCTCTCTCACATTTTTCAGTAAAAGGTGACTTGGTCATTTTTTCAAGAAGACAAGACTCACAAGTTGGAAGTGATTCATAATCACTAACTTCGAGGATTTTTTTCTTAAGTCAAGCTATTTATCCTGCTCTTATTAATGTGATCTAGCCTATAGTGCCATAAGTAGATATCAGACATATTATCTAATCTAGGGTGCTTGCCAGTGGAGTAAACTATATTAATAGGTTGTGATATCATGTATATTTCATTACTTAAATGTCTAAAAAATATAGTAATACCATTCAAAATGACATTATAAAATTTTTTTTATTAAAATCTTATAATTATTTTTTGCCAAATGACCTACAGAAATGATATTCAAAAAAAAACTAGGACAATAGTGACAATCACTAAGCACAATGGTATGAGACTCAAATATAAGTTTTAAGATCCCTAATGGTAGAATTGAAATTGGTCTTCTATCTCCAATGTTGAGGAATCTCTTGCCTTGCTCGAATCTCCTACTGACCTATAACCCTTACAATATAATGCGAATATAGTAAGAGCTTCCGGTACCTAATACCCAGTTAGTAATATCAAAAATAGAGAAATTGCAAGGAGTTATCATACAAGTATCTTGCCCAGCAATATTTTGCTTCTTTTTTGCTGTCCAGAGAGGTAATATATTGAGGATAGTTTCTCTTCCAGTGCCCCTGCTTCTTATAGAAGAAGCACTCCGCTTGACTCTTACTAGGCTTAGGCTTCTTGGTCTAGCCCTGCACAGATGTTTCAACCTGAACTTGCACCTTCTTGGACTTCTTCTTCTTATTCTTTCTCTCTTTCTTAAAAGGTCGAGAACCACAAGAAGACCCTTCCACTAAGTTTACCGATTTCTTGTGGAGCTGGTGATTCTTCTCAAACTTTTGAAGTAACCCCAGTAATCCGTGGTAGTTGACTTCAAGCTTTATCATTCGGTAATGAGTAAAGAATGAGAGATAAGACTTGGGTAGTGAGTTCAGAATTGCATCTTTTCCTAACTGCTCGTACAAGGAAAAGTTGAGCTTGCTCAAATGCTCCATCATCTCAATCATGTACAATACATGATCAGTGACCGAAGCTCCATCCATCATCCTGGTATTGAAGATACAACAACTAGTCTTATGCCTCTTAATGTCACGAGTGTGTCAAAAGACTCATTCAATACTTGAAGCATGTCTTCTGATTAAGCTGACTCAAACCTACGATTGAACTCATTGCTCATAGCTACTAGCATGATGCAACGCACCATGCTAAGGTCACTATGCCACTTCTGGTAAGTTTCTCTAACTATCCCATGTGTGTTCGGTGTTGGCACCTCAGGTGTTGGATCTATCAAGATGTACAAGATCTATTCATGCTCTAGAATAATCTTCAACTTGTGGTACTAGCTATCGAAGTTGGGTCCCACCAGCTTGTCATTGTCCAACAATGACCGAAGTAAAAGGAAAGTGGCCATAACTGCTCCAAGAGAAAACAAAACTTAATTAGTAAATAATTTATTAAACCTAAAGATTTGGGCTTTAATTAGAAGGTTCTCCCATTATTTAATTCGGATTGATAGCCTCTATCTTTAATTTGAGAAATTACCCTAATTCCTTAGTGGGTACTAGAATCCTTATAGATTGCACATAAGCTCAACTTTGGTTGGTCAACCCATGTACATCTAAGTATAGGTTCATAACCAATTATTTTTCTAAACAACTTCTAGTAATTTAATTTTGCCCCAGTCTCTAATCAGTAGGCTTAAGCCTCCACTGAAAAGGTTCAGTTAGGTCCAACCATTAACATGACCATACTTGGTCCATCTAACTAATGGATGATTAAGCCCAACATTAGTTGGTCAACCTAACCATCATTTAGAGAGACGCGGTCAAGAAATCATATTATAAATGATAATTGCATTAGCCAATAAGCACCAGGCCTTTGGGCCTCTAATGATTATCCAACTAATTGACCCATTATCACTCACTTAATGAAAGGCTACGATCTAGTTACCATCATAACTATTTTATTTTTAAGGATCTAATAATTTTAGAGGATTTAGTTAAATTTATTTAGAAAAAAGAGTTAAAAGAACTAGCTAATCATAATCCTCCCACCGACTTCACCAAGTCAGATTAAGGGAGCCATTGATAGGCTGGTCTAGGAGCCCCTAAATTAGTCACACTGATTTACCTAGCTAACATGGGTTAGCTTGAATTATGAAGTGATCTGATCAAAACATAATTTTACTAAGAAGATCAGGTAAGTGAGATTGGTGGGAGGGTCTTACAAGGCTTGCCTTAGATGCCTAAAAAATGGTCAGGTAAGTGGGCTATCAATTAAAGACTATCAGTCTAAAATGCCAAACTTACCTTGGACATCAACTGATTAATTAGTTTTGATTGGATCAATCTAATAGTTCAAGCTAGACCGCATAGCCAAGAATTAAGTCCATTTTGATTCTCGTTAAAGATATAGACTTGACCAACTACAACTATTATAATTGATCTAGAGAATCCTTGATCTAATCTAAGACAACTATTGATTAGATTTAGTCAATTCATTAATTAGATCTATTCTTTAATCCAATCTTATGTCTAACCCAATTAATGGATCTAATTTATGCTAACTCATTAATCCAAATGTTATGATTTGCGCCTTAGGATCTTCAATTCATAATCCTAGATCCTAGTGAAACAACTTTTAATTCTTAATTAAGTTTTGGGTTGAGTGTTGGGGTTCGACATTTTGAAAATGATTTTCATATTTGTAAAATAATTTTACAACATGGTTCTACCAACCAATTGCATGTTTGATTCATAATCAATATGCAAATAATATAAACATGTATCTACTTTAAATCTAATTTAAACATATTCATGTAATTCAAATTAAAATAATTTTAATTCTAATCAATCATAAATCACCTTAGATCAAATCTAACATATTTATGATGATAAAAATTAGATTAAAATATTTTTAATTAAATTATAAAAATTTTTAGATTAAATCTAAAATTTTATGATTAGGATTTTAGATCAGCACGTACTAGGACAATCTTTTTACTGTAAGGGATAAACTTTACATCAGGACAATCTTATAAAATCAGCCCATGCAATCTAAAATATTTATTTTTAGATTTAAATAATTTTAAATCAAATAAATTATAAATTAATTTAGATCATATCTAATAAATTTATGATTAACTTTAGATCTCCATGAACTAGGACAACCTTTACATTATAAGGGATAAATTTTATAATAGGACAACCTTATAAATTAGTTTGTGCGATCTTTAATTTAATTTTAGATTTAAACATCAAATTATAATTTAGATCTAATCTAAATAAATAATCTAAACAAGCATAAAAATCATGTCATTAAAAATCCTAGGCTTTGATATCAATTGCAGAAAAAATCTAGGATTTCTTATAGGTATTTTGAAACTTTTTTAAAATAGATCAACAAAAGTAATAAATTAATCATATTAATTTATTAAAATATAAAATTAAATCCTAGATCTAGGATCTAATAACATGATCTATGCATGTAAATAAATTTAAAATTAAATATTAAATAAGTATAATAATTTTGATCATATCAACATCAAACCGAGATTAGATCTAATCTAGTAGGAGAAAGAGATCGAATTTCTTTTATCTTTTGCAAGTTGGAATCTTTAACTTGTTGATCCAAGGCTGAGGTCATCATTTTGAGCCACACACACATCTAGCCTCTATAGAAAGTCCACATGAAGCCTCAATCATTGATTTGAAGTCCAGCGACTGGGAATCAACATAGTATGCTAGTACTATGTTGATCCTTCTTTGATGGTTGATCAAAAATCTCCTTCCTTAAAACATAGACCTTCAAATAATTAGAGAAGATGTAGAGGATTTAGGAGAGAAAATGCTCTTCTAAAATCTCATAAAATAGAGGAAGAAGGGATCTAAAAAAACCCTTGAAAAAGAACCCTTTCTTCTCCTTTCTTTTTCTCTCACCAGGACACAAAAGTTTGTGTTTTAACAAAGCACCATGCCCAAACCCTTCTTGTGCCCAAGCTTCCCATGCCCCAAAACCTCTCTCAGATCTAATTGTTGTACAAAACTCATGCCCTAACTCCCTTTAAATAGAGAGTTATGATAGAGTCCTTGTCTAAGTTAAAAACCTAGAAAGGCATGTCCAAATTGAGCAAGGATTGGGGTGCCCAACTCTTGGATACCCCCTCCTTATTCTTTAGTGTGGAAACCAGGGAGAATGTGCACAATAATTTTCTATTTCCCACAAAAATATTAGAGGAAAAATAGGAGGGAAGGCACTGAAGGGAAAAACCTATTTCCCGGGTCAGGTTCGTTCAGATTTGATTTGATTAAGAGGAATATTTCAAAAATTTTTCTCTTAGATCTAAATGAAATCTGATACTTTTCAGATTTGATTTAATAGATCTAATAAAATAAAATAAAAATAAATTAAATTAGATTTAATTTATACCTTGTTCTTGGGTAATCTAATTATCTTGTGATGATCCTGCTGATTGCTTGAGGTTTTGGATGCAGCCATGAAATCGCCTGGCCTCTACCAATATCCACTCGGACAGAATCTAGATATCTCCTCATTCTTGATCTATCCTCCAAAGATCAGATCTGGGTCTGATCTTGAAGGTCTTCAAAATAACTTTTGAAGATTTGATGTCGTCTCTTCTAACAGTGCTGCCTTCTTCCTTTCTTATCGCCTTTCTCTTGCTTGGATCACACCAAACTTGAGCCCAAAGCTTCTTGGGCATGGATAGGAGAGAGAGGATCTGAGGAAGGCATGGAGGAGAGAGGGAGAGAGCAATGTGGTAAGGGCAAAGGGAGAAGTCCTCTAAAGCTAGGTGCAGACAGGGTTTATATAGACCCTGCTGCGCCATGAAGTGCCACATCATCCCAACCAATCATGTCTCTTCGTGCAATCAAATCTAAATCTAATTGGTGTAATGAAATCATCTAATCCAATCAGATGAGACCCCTCTCCAACATCATTTAGGTGGCGCCAAGATAGGTCAAAGTAGAGTCCTTGGCGCCACCTAGTTTGATTCCAAGAAGCAACCTGGAGTCCCATCTGTATGGGACTCCAGGCATCCATATCCTTGGGCACATGCCTCCCTAGGCATGTGGCCCCTCCTTTCCTCTTTCTAGCAAGGGGACAAGCCCCTATCTGCTCTCCTATGGGTGCATGACACATGGGCAGATGTCTAAGTATCAAAAGTCAACGTTTGACCAAAGTCAAAAGACAAGAATTAGTAGGTGATGAAAAATGGCAGGTGTTGTCTCAAATTTATCTTATAAATTAAGACAATCCTTTTCTGACTTAGACAAATTCCAGTTAGACCAAGTAAAGGTATCTGAGTGAGCACAAACATATTTAGCTCAGTCGAGACAACTTTTAAGGATTGTAGAAGAAGAACATTAGGCTCAATCATGTGCTAGCATGATTTAGATGATCTAATTCAAATCAATTGAACTGGATTAGTCCAATTGATGATATCCAGATCCAAACCCTTATTTGGATGATCTAGTTAGATTCAGTTCTGTATGGTAATGGGATATGTCGTGATCTCTATCATCAACATCATTGAAACACCTTCCGATGGATCAGAACTTTTTGATTCAGACAACTAGAATGATCGATCATCCAAATCATTCTAATTGCTCCCAAAATCCACCAGTGATACCTAGTAGTATACGGTGGCAACCCATCAAAACTGAAAATTAATCTCTTGGTGCAGTTACATGTGTGATTAAGTTCTTCTATCTTGAGCTCCGATCAGATTAGGGTTAAGGTGAACTCATCAAACCCTAATTTCTGTCATATGATTTAATCATTTGATTCAAATCCGATGTGAAAACCTTAATAGAAACTCTTTCTATTATTTCACTCTGCTATGGCCATGGGCTTATGGACTTGATTCTCATGATCATCATAGGGCTGCTCTTCATCTATCGAGGTAGATAGATTTCCTCTTGGTGCAATCCAATTCCATACAATGAACCATGCTAGCAACATTTACACCTCAGGATTGTCTAAATGGCTAAGAGATCGATTCATTGGTGTAGTCAAACTATAACACTCTCAAGATGAACTACAACGTACCTCAGAGTCAAAAGAACGCGACACACTATGCAGCATCGAGTCAGTCATTGGCGAGAGAGGTAGACTCCCTAATATGGACTACTCGAGGTGGTCACTCTCAGTGCCCTCGTTCTCTAAGTAGTACCGTTACTCTCGCTCCGGTGTTCTCCTACACTCGAAGACTCAAGGCTCATCTACTAATGAAAAGTTGATTGTACACCAACCTCCGGAATCATCACCATCCTATGGATGATCCTAGGTCGGAAGGCATGTTTATGAGTTAATAATGATAATTTCATATTCTTAATTTCAACTCTTGAAAAATATGAATATCATTACCATTTAACTTCAAAGGATGTATCACAGACCACTAAATATCGACATATGTGATAGAAAATAATCATTTTCATTAAATATTTACTGTATCAAAATTCCAAATTTTTGCCCTTAGGAGTACTTGGTATACAAGTGTCAGCCAATTTGGACTCTGCTAGGGCACCATATCTACACTATTATACTTATAAGCCAATGCACATCTAATCCTCTCTAGGTGCTTCATTTCGCTAAGCCCATAACGCTTTTGTTGGTGCTCAATTAGTCTCGAGCTCTTGCACTCTCTTCACCCAACTAATCTTCTCAAGTATCACGGATGAGGTGGTTGCGCTACTGTGCTTGTGTGACCATGCAGACCTGGCATTTTACGGCCAGGGTTCTGGCACATTTTTGTGCACAGAGTTATTGACGCATCGATAATCGCAATTTTAACTGACTGGTAATCCATGGAGATCACTATCCTGTCTGGAGCCTAACTGCGCACCTCATCCTAGCGCACATAACAGCTCGCAGATTGTTGACTTTCGATCTCATCTACATTTCACATGACAGAATCCGAGTACTGGTGTATCCTCTGACCAGCGAGTTCTCCTTTACCAAAGAACCAATATCCCATTATCCTTAGATTTCTTCTCAAGTACTTAAGGATACATTATCACAAGAAGTCCAGTGTAATCTCATCCTGGATTGCAGATATCGCTTCGTGACACTACAGCATGGCGATATATCAGGTCACGTGTACATAGACATTGGCATACATGAGACTTCCCTTATTGCTGAAGCCATAAGGGATTTTGCTCATGCGTCTATTTCTCAGGTGTGCTTAGTGCACATCTTCTTGAGAGATGAATTCATGTTTTGAAGGGTTTAACCCCTTCTTAGAGTTTTCCATCTTAAACCTCTTTAGTACTTCCTCTATGTACATTTTTGAAAGCCTAGCATCCTATTCTGTTCATATCCTAATATAGATCTAATTTCCTAGAATATAGGATGCTTCACCTAGGTCTTTCATGGAGAATTCCTTATGGATAACCAACCTTGACTGATGTCAACATGGAAATATCATTCCCAATTAATGGAGGATATCATCACGTACAATTACGAGAGAGACAATAGTGCTCCACTGACCCTTTTTGAAAATACATGGTTCCTTCCTCGATTTTGATAAATACTAAACAATTTGTTATCACATCATTGAAACAGTAAGTACTATTCTGAATGCTTGCTTAAGTCATATATGGACCTTTGCAGGCTATCGCAATACCTTGTGATCAACATCACTGATGTGAAACATCTATGCGGGCTGCTTCCATATAGATATCTTCCTCAAGTATCCATTTAGAGAATGCTCATTTTCACGTCCATTTGCTATATTTCATAATCGAAAATAGCTGCAAAGGCAAAGCAATTTGGGATGAGCATTTTAGCATTAGCTACCGGTGCGAAAATGTATCCGTATATCAATTCGCTTCACGTTGGACTTATACCTTTTTGCCACCATCTAGCTTGAATGTCTCACACCTCATCTGCACCAATCTTTCTTTTTGAATTCCATTTACCACCCAATAGACTATACCTTCTGATGGACTACCAAGGTTCAGACTGGTTTGAGTGCGCAGTCATATTTCTGACTTCATGCTCTCTAAGCCATTCTCGGAGTCGATATCTGAACTCACCTGTTATAGGTTTCTGGGATATCACCATTGAGACCCATTACCTACGAGGAACATTTCCTCTATCCTCTGAAATATACCTAAGTACTTCAGGGGGACGAAACTCTTTGTTGATCATACAAGTGGAGGCAGGTAGTGTTTGTATTGGCTCAAACCTTGATTTTGGTTCCACTTTTCGTTCCTTAGCTCGTTCTGCTTTGAGACTTTTCATCGAGCTTTATCTTGCTATCCAATGCACTTATCTTAGAATAAACTATTTTTCAAGAAATGATGCATTGTACGACTCACAATCACATTTAGTCTTCTAGAATGTGAAAGTATATCCTAATGACTCTTTAGAGATATCTATTGATTAGCTAAAGACCCTATATCTAACTTGTCACTTTTGTCTTTTGACTGAGCCAGGACAACTCAAATTCTGTAGATTGACTCAGACTTGGTTTCTTACCTGCATATCTCATTTACGGTGTGGTAGGACATGTTTTAGAGGAAACCTATTCAGGTAAGTAATTGAGTTAACAATAATTCCCCAAAAGAAAATCGAAAGGTCTGTTGAAGCTCATCTGGATCGAACCATATCAATTAGAGTTCATTTTCCTTCTTAAAACCTCGCGTTAGTTAGGTGTTCCAGGTTGGTAGTCCATTGACAGACTTATGCCATTTTCCTTAGATAGTCAAGAATTCCTCGGCTAAGGTATTCACCTCCTTCGATCTGAATCGAAGAACCTTAATGGGATTATCCAGTTTGCTTTCTACTTCATGTTGTGATTCTTGACTTTTCAAAGGCTATCAGATTATGTCTTCATAAAGATACACATATCCATATCTGATAAATCCATTGATTAAAGGTTAATCTCTT